>VWZF01001556.1:288969-376461 GCA_013396755.1 Sclerurus mexicanus | reverse complement strand
CCCGTGGGTGCGGCGGCGGCCCCGCAGAGTGCGGTGCGTGAGTGCCGGTTGTGGCCAGTTGGTGCGCGGGAATGTCGCTGCGGGTTTGTGCTGGTTTTAGCTCTTTGTAAAGCGCTTGAAGTTGTCTTGCTCCAAACATCAGCTGTCCAAAAAAAAATTAAAAAACAAGGAAAGCAGGGCCTAAGATCCCAGAGGTGGCGGCGCCGCGCTGTCCCGGCGGGAGAGCTGGGGAGTACCTGGTGAAGTACTGGCACTGAGGAAAGCAGGATTTCATAACTGCGCCTCAGAGCAAGATGACTTTCTAGCAGCACGATTAGTTTCTCACTCTCGCTTCTCCGGTTAATGTGAGGTGTTCTGTGCTTGTGTTCACCCATGTTTATTAAGGTTATCTTTATTTAGAATGCTCTTAGGTCATACTAGACACGCGTAAGGTATGACCTTTGAAGAACGGTGGGAATTGGGCTGTCCTGTGATAGCAGAGTGCATTCGTAATTAAAGTGTATGTGACTACAAGGCCTTGGGTTGTTTTCACGTCAGAGCTGCACAGGATGACCTGAACGTGTTCTGGGCTGTGACCTTGACTGAATGCCATGCTCACAAAGCCAACTAGTTCTCTAAAGGGTAGCTTAAAACCTCTCTAAAACCTTTTTCCACCACATGTATTGTGCTGTTTACTAATTTGGATTTGGATTTAGCTGGAGGTCAAGTAAATTTGGAACATCTTTTTGAACATTTATTTGGAGGGCAGAGTACTCATGCAGTGTTATGTCTCAAAGTGAAGGTTAATTGCCAGAGTAACTCAAAAGTAAGGGGTCTTGATTTAGTTTATGTGTGTGAGAAGTGGTACATTGTGGTTTTGAATAAGCTGTGAGAGAGAAGTCCCTGATAGAAATGGGAGACAAATACAAGTGAAATAGAGTGAAAATATTTTTATCAAAAGCTTTTATTTTTTATCAACTTATTTCATTTAGTACTTTAATTGTACTAGAGAATAAGTAGTAAGGGCATCTTGTCTGAAAACTACCCAACAAAGCAGTAAAATATATTTTCTTCTGCATTTGCAGGAACAGTGTGTTACCTGAGCGACCATGCTGGCCTCAAGGCTGGTGTGCCTGAGGGCGCTGTCATGCCAGACTATCCGCCCTGCCATCACTCAGGCTTCCCCAGCCTTGAGGAACTGCAATGTAAAAGTCTACAGGCTGTGGCAGCCTAACCAGGTAAGGTAATCCTCTTTCTGATGGCCCCAGCTGTGCATATTTTAAAGGGTTGAGTGTGTTGCCAGGAGAATCACCTTGCAGGGAGTACCTGCTTTGAATGATCACAAGCCTTCTGCTTCTTTAGGTACCTGCTCTAATTTACTGAAGGAACAATATTGCTGAGTCAAAACACAGGGGTTTTACAGCAATTGAAGTGATATCTTTTGTTCCAGTTACTTATTTCTCCTGTGGAATTAATGGAAAAAATAAGGAGGCAGTTAGCAATGGATGGGCCTTTCCTGTAAAGTGGAGGGAATAGAAGTTCTTGTCCTGTCTTCCTGCTTCAAAGTTACAGTCTTAAATAGAACATTAAAATGAAAACTTGCTTTTCAATGATTTTAGTCCCAACATGTAGAGCTGTAGCCCAGGTTAGAGCTATATCTGAGCTGTGGTGGGACAATCAGTGGTCTAACCAGCAATTTTGAAAACTTGCCATTATACTGAGACACTGTTTATTCTTCACTGAGAGAAGATGTTGCAGACATGCTTTCTGCCCAATGGCAAATTCTTCACCTCCTTTCTGTTTTCCCCTTAAGCATTCTGAGTTTGTAGACATGTTGGGGAGTTTTGTGCGTGTGCAAGTTTTCTCGTGTTGGGCGAGATTTTGTTAGCTGCTAAACACAGCAAGACTGAAGGGCTCTGGTAAAGCTCCTGAATTGTAGTGCTCTAATGGTGAATGAGAGGAATATTTATAGATCTCAAGTTTTAGTGTTAAACTCAGAGCATTGAGTGAGTCCTAGGTTGCTTAGGTGCAATTTTAATTTAAATGTTTTGGCAAAAAATTATAAGAAAACTTCAGAAGTTGTTTTTGAACTTCAATTTGAGTTTATTCTGTGTTCTTTTGCAACGTACTAAGACTTGGAGTAGCCTACTATAGTTACATGGAGCTTGTCAGCCTTCACAATTTTCAGTTTATATGCCTTCATTCAAGCTTTGTTCTCTAAAGATTAGAGTTGAAAGCAAAGAATTCATGCTGCTTTTCCAAATTGTGTCTGTAAATTATAGGTATTGTGCAAGAATATTTTTTTTACATTAAAGTGTTTACATGAAGAGTGTTTTAACATAGAAAGCAAAATTTTTTTTTCAGAATAAAAAAGTAAAGGTGATGTTTTTACACATAACTAGAAGACTTGTGGTAGTGTTTAGTATGGTGGGACAAGAGTAGAAGAATTGCAGTCTGAAAAGTTGAGCTTCTGGAGTTCACTGCATTGGTTCTGTACTTGAATAATGTGTGAATGTATTTCACAAAGGTCCCTAAACTTTAATGTTCACTTGTTTTCCTTGAGCACAGTTGCTTCATGTGTTTGGGAGGTAAGCACAGACTATGTAACATTTGCAAGTGTAGCATGTAAGTTGATAAGAATGACTTGTACTTTATTTCACCAAAACTTTCTTATTCTGTTTCTGAATCTAACAGTGTTATGCCACCAGAGTAAGAACAGGTGTAAGGCGTGGAAAACTTGGCCAGGAAGTTAAAGAAGCAGCATTTGAGCCATCTGCAGAAACTGCACTTAAAGGTAGAGTAGCTCTGCTTTAAATGCTGAGTATCTCTGAAGCTTAAAACTTCCTTGAAGGAATATGTTTTCTTCACTGAGAATATTGTTTCTTACGTAAGTTTGTTTACTGCTCTTCAAACAACTGGAGACAGTTTCTCTGCTGTCCTTCCTTGTAAAGTTTAAAGCTGCAAATGTGTCACAGTATAGAGAAATTCCTTGTCTTTAAGCTGGTTTTGACAACTAGTAAGTAAAAAATTATTGTCTCTTAATGGAGACTTGATTGCAGATATTAAAAAATAAGCTAGAGTTGCTATGTTTTTGTGTACTATTTACAGAAAAAATTCTACAGCATGTACAGTTTGCAAAAGAATGTTTTTGGTGCTACAGTGGTGTAAGACATTGGCTTACTGTGCTTCCTGGTACCTGTAGGCATTTGTAAATGCTGTGGCTTACAAGGGGGTTTTTAGATAGCAGTGTTCAGTAGAACAGACTTGTAAATGCCTAATGATAGTATTGAATTGACAAATAGAAGATCTAAAAGTTGTAGTCTTAGAGTTACACAACTGAATGTATATAGTCACAACTGTTCTTCAATTATAAGTGTTTATGATTGAGGCTTGCACTTGTACAGTAATTGATATGTGGCACAAATTAGACAGTAGAAACCAATGGTAAATCAGATGTTGGTGTTACCCATGGGCTTTGGAAATCCCTTTTTAAAATGGTTTGGATATAATAGCTGCCAAAAAGCCCGTGAAGGAGCAAGCATGAAGGGCAGATAAATGAGAGGAAAGGACCCAATATCTAGTTTTTCTGCTGTGTTATAGCAAGTTGGATAGTGAAATCATATACAAAATCAGCTGACAGTTGAACTCTTCCACTGGAGACTCTGTTAACTGGTTTTGTGTTGAAAACCTCATCACTGTAATGAATGTCAGTAAACCTGGCATGTTACTAGCTGAACTCTTACTATGTTTTGTGACACTGTATTGCGTTGCTGCAGTGAATCTCGAGTTTTTCCCATGTAGCCCATTACGAAGTGGCGAAGCACAGACCTGAGGTTAGGTGGAGCTTTAAGAAGGAAGACTAACACGAATCAGCTATTGCAGATACAGCAAAACTCATGTGAGGATGTTGTTAACTATTCAAGACAAAGCATTCATGAGAGTATGGATTTTTTATTTGTTTATACAGCTGATCGCCTGGGGAAATTTATTGTTGCTGGAGGGGCTGCTGTTGGCCTGGGGGCCCTCTGTTATTATGGAATGGGCATGTCCAGTGAGATTGGAGCTATTGAAAGGGCTGCGTAAGTAAGATGGCTTAATTAAAGAGTACATTATGCAAACCTTCCTCTCCATATCTGATCACCCAGTGTACACAGAGCTTATGCTTTTTTAAGTTCTGAACAGAAAGCCCTCACCTCTCTTTCTGCAGGTTTTTAAAGCGTAACTGAAAGCAAAATTATAATTATTCAAGCTTAAATGGATATTGACCTAAGTGAGTTCCTTTTTTTTGCTAAATCTGAAATTTATTTGTGAACAGTATATAAACTTGTCTTACAGGGTGTGCCCCAGATAAGTTAAGAGGAGTGGTCTTCTGAAAAACATATTGCTAAGACCACTTTGCCTGGTGTTCCTGTGAGACTGTTCGTTAAATTTTAATACAGCTTACACAGTGTCTTAGCGTAAGCTTTGCTGTAACAAACATGTTCTTAAAACTTCTGTGTATTGCCTTTTGGTCAACAAAAATCTGTCTGATAGCAAAACCTTATAGTTAGTTAGACTTAAAAGAGGGTTAGTAATAAGCATGGGCTTGGGAGAAATGTGTGCCAGAGACATTTTGCTGTCTGCATTTATAGTGAATGCTTGCCAGCTTTTTATCTGTGAGAGGCTTTTCACTGGTAAGGTATGTCTATTTTTTTTCTCCACTAGCTGTGATACAGTGGGTCAATAGAGTGAAATGGGAGAAAATGCATGCACTATGTAACCTTAGTATTACCGGGCGGGGGGGGGAGTTTACCAGGGGAAAGTTTTCTGTCCACAGTGTGAGCAAATGATACTGCAGAAACTCATTCATGTCTAGATCTGTTGCTTATTGGTAGAGCTCTCGCAGTGACGTTTGTCTTGTGGTGTCAGATAATCATGTGCACTGTGACTCAGCAGTTTGTGAGCTGCTCAGCAGGCAGTGTGCTCACTGGTGCATACCCAGTGCACATTCCATAGGCCTTTCTCCTGGAACCAGTTTGTTATATATGCACTATTCTCTATTTTTCTCTAATTAAAAGCATTCGCTCTTCAGTTTCCCATGTATGCTTCCTCCTTAGACTTGAGTTATAATTAGCATTATTTGTAATTTGCAGTGCTTCTACAGAGTTACATGAGACTATACCAGCAAGATTGGAAAGTTCAGCCCCCCCCTTGTAAAGTAAATTTATGGCAGAAGTTGCTAGACCATATCAATATTATGAAACCTCCCTTATAACCATAGCTCTGAATGTATTTAACAGCTTGATTGTGTTTTTAGTTGTTCTCCATTCAGAAACTGGTAACTGCACAGCTGTGTATAACTGCTTGTTTTTCAGTATTTGGCCAGAGTATGTGAAGGAGAGAATTCAGTCCACGTACATGTACTTTGCGGGAAGCATTGGCATGACAGCACTGTCTGCTGTAGCAGTGAGCAGATCTCCAGCACTCATGAGCCTTATGACACGGGGCTCCTGGCTGGTAAGTTTATGTTATAGAAATACAAGTATTTACTGAGAAATGCCACCAAATATGATGGTTGATATTAAAAAAATATGAGAAATGTAAACTGCTTGGTGAAAACAAAATCTTCATTTACGCTAGTGTTCTTGTCCATAAAGACTCTTCACGTATCCTAATAATATTTTGTGATTTAAGATTTGTTGATTCTGATTATGTGCTGACATAGACCTTCTATAATAGTTTGTCAAAGACAAACTACATGAGCAAAAAAAATGTTACCCTTACCAATTGTTTGTATGCAAATAACAACCTCTTTCAAATAGCTGTCTGAAGCTCATGAAACTGTTTCTGTTGCTGTCTGTAAATGGAAACTGACGTCCCTGTGCATTCTTATTCCTCCCTGTACTGTCCCATATAGCTCTTTGAAAAGTGTCTCCTGTTTGCCAAGGCTGAAACAATACTGGTAGGCAAATCATCCAGGCAGAAGGCTAACAAAATCTGTCTGCTTAGTACATACTCAGTGTGTTAAGTGGAGTGAAACAGTAATAGTTAAATGCCGACACCTACATAACTTAAGGAGATTAATATAATAATGAATCCGTGGTGATAAACAAAAGTAGTACATTTCTGGCCAGTTTGGTAGCTGCTGGATGATTCTGCTTGGAATCATCAGTAAGGGGAAGCAGTGAGGTTAAAAAATCATTGGTAGCAAAAGCCTGTGAACTGAGTATTGGCTTTGGGTGGAGAAATGTATAAGGAAAAAAGGAAGGATAACACAGTTCAGGTACCTTAATGAGAGTTAGAGGCAGACCCATGTATTTTCTTTCTCTTACTTTACTTAACTAAGAAATTACTACTGACTTCACCATTAAACTTGGATTCTTAGAAGTCTGAATAAAAACAAATGAAAATTACTGTAAATTAAGATCTACAAAGATTTGACTGTAACCTTAAAGGAATAAAATTGATGAATGCTCCCTCCAATTATTAATTAGATTGCTGTTTTCAGAATTAGACTAGGAGGTTAGAACAGAGACTGTATGTCCTAATGCTAGCTTGAGCTCTGTAATTCTGTTTCTACAGGCAATTGGTGCAACCTTTGCAGCTATGATTGGTGCTGGAATGTTGGTCAGGTCCATATCCTATCAAGACAATCCAGTAGCTAAACATGTAGCTTGGATGATGCATTCAGGTTTGTGATTTTAGTTTTTGTTGTAGAGATGTCTGTGCTTCACTGTGACCAGATTCTTACTTTAACAAAACTTTGACTTCAAAGTCAATTTTTATACACTGCAGTAGGAGAGTTAAGATTTTTCAGAGACGAGTGAGAACTCCTGAATATCAGGCAAGATTTCCTAAGTGTCCTTAACAGAACTCTAGTGTTTTTCATAATATTCTACAAGTCATGCTCAAGTTAAACTTGGGATACATCTAAACCGCGTTGGATAGAGGTAATTGGTTTCGTAGCTCCTTTGGTTTTGTGGCTGCTTTCTGGCACTATAGCTTCTGTAAGCACTTTTGCCTACCCTAACCATTCTTCAGTTGTACGGGATAGGAAAGCATTTGAAAACCAGACTAGAAAAATGAGATTTTAGTAGTAGTTTAGTTCCGAGCTATGTCCATCAAGTATTTGAGCTGTGAGTACAGATCAGTTTATTATGAAGGATACCTACTTCAAATGGCTGTCATTTTTCAAAGCTGTTTTGGCAGAAATACTTTTTTGTTCAGCAAAGCCACATGGATGTTGGGCACTGGAATCATATCTGCCTCTTCAGAACTAGCATTTCTGCCAAGAAGAAGTTATGTTTATTGTAGCAGTTGTTATTAAGTGAAATAACCTAATATGATGATAATTAACTAGATAGAGGTTTCATACAAGACTATCAAAAAATCTGACTTAATTACCTAACTAATTCCTGTAATAGAAATCTATCCTGCTTTTCAGCATTGCATGCTCCTAATGCTATTATATAGTTGATTAGTCCATGCCAGGTATCTCTTACCAGCTCTGTTTTGAACCGATCAGTGTGTTGACTTTTCAGTCTTTTTTTTTTCAAAGGCCAGCTCCCTGAAGTATTCTCCAGAGCTAGATAAAAGTAGGTAATGGAATTTAAGGTTGCTAATTTATTGTGCTCCCTTCTAGATAGGCACACAATCAAATGCATTGGTATTTTCTTGTGTAATTGGATTAGATTGAGCCATGTCATCTGAATGAAGGGGAAAAAAATGAAATTGCTTGGAGACATGCTGTTCAAAATATTACATGAGTTTTGTTTTCCTTTGAGTAGGTGTCATGGGTGCAGTGGTGGCTCCTCTAGCCTTCCTGGGTGGTCCCTTACTGATCAGAGCTGCCTGGTATACTGCTGGAATCGTCGGAGGGCTCTCAACCGTGGCCATATGTGCTCCGAGTGAAAAATTCTTGAACATGGGAGGACCACTTGGCATAGGCTTAGGCTTTGTTCTTGCCTCTTCCATTGGTAAAATACTATTTTAATACTGTTATATAAAGTAGGTTATAAACTGAAGCTACTAAGGTGCAGCTCACATTTCATTGCAGGCTGGTCTGTCCATTTAAGTTTTGCCTTATATAGCTCTTGCAGCTCTAGCACAGCAGAAAATACTCTCTTATATCCATTCTTGAAAACAAACGTGAAGTCGTAATTTTGACAAATCTTAGTCTGACAAACTGCTGATAGTGGTGGCTTTTATTTTTAGTTAGTGCCAGTGAGTAGAGAAAACAGTAAATGTGATCTTAGTTCTTGATCCACTTGTTCTCTTCTATGTGTTTCTAGGGATTGTTGTAGTTATGGGGAGAGAAGTATGAGCAGAATACACAGTTCCCTAGGCTTTTCAAAATTAGTGGGTCAGGTTGTATGTGTGGCATCTTCAGTGTGTCTATTAAAGCTCTTTGTATCAAAAACACACCAGAAATTGAGAATCAAATACTTACTGAAAAACATGTGCTACCATAACTGAAATTTGACCTAACTCAGAGTGGCAGATAAGTGGTTTTCTTTAACAGTATTGTACATTCTTCTCCAGGATCCATGTTCTTGCCTCCTACTTCTGCTTTTGGTGCCGGCTTGTATTCAGTAGCGGTTTATGGTGGATTGGTGCTCTTTGGCATGTTCCTGCTCTATGATACACAGCTTGTTGTCAAGCGTGCAGAAACTCTTCCCTATTATGGAGTAACAAAATATGACCCAATCAATGCGTAAGTATTCTGTGTTAGCAGAGCTCGTCTGAGTGTCTGTAAGAATTTGCTCCAACCTATATTGAAGTATATTTTTAAAATCACCTTTTGTTTATTTTTCAAAGTGTACTGCTGTTACATGTGAAGAATCACAGGTTTTAAAAATAATGATGAGAAAATAGTGAAGTTAAAGCTGAAAGCAGCGGTCTGAATTGTGAGAAACAGAATTGAACATGTGGTGTCACATGCCTCCAGCAGTATGTTCTAAAAAGTATTTTTGTTTTCTAAAGCATTCCTGGAAGAATTTATAGCTACTTTCTGAAAATACCTGTCAGTATCAGCTGATAGAAAAAATGTTAACCTTTCCATATTCATTTAGTATATAACAGTGTTCATCACTAACTAAAAAAGCCACAACAGTGTGATAGATAGGGAAGGAAGGATTAACTGACTCTCAGTAAAGAACAAGTCTAACAAGTAACTTCCTTGTAAATGTCTGATCTTAGGTGAATTCTTCCTTGGTTTTATTTTCTCCTAATTAAAGTAATGCTGGTCTTCTTCAAATTCTTAAACAGATGAAAGTACAGGATATAAAAACATAGGCTCTCTCTGTATGAGAACAGTATATTGTCTCTTAGGACTTCTGTAAATAGTTCTTGCTGGCAGAGGTCGTAGAACAAAAGCACAAGTGTTTTTTGATGTATCAAGCATTGAGGACAATCACAGTTGGGTTTTGTTACATATGCTTCATGAAGGCCTTTAAAATGAAGTATAATGGTGTGAAACACCAAATAATACTGTTGCTGTTGAACAACATTAACTTTGATCTCCTGTTTCCTAGATGCATGGGTATCTACACCGATACACTGAACATCTTTATTCGGGTGGCCACCATGCTGGCAGGTGGTGGAGGCGGCAGGAAAAAGTAAACCGAGACTCCTCTTTGCAACTGTCCGACAGCCTACCTAGTGCACATATTAAATAAAAATTCATGGTTTAAAGCAGTATTGCTCCAAGTAAGAATTTTAAAGCATTTCAGCATATCGTTTCAGTGCAATGTGATTCAGACTTAATAGTTTTTCTTCAAACACTTTCCAGCTCTGTGTTTAAAATAGTGTGAACTGTTTCTAATTGTACATTATTTTGGGAAAGTAAATTATTTTTAATATATAAGCAGTCTTACCTGCTCTTTAATGGGTTTGGTAGCAGTTCAGCTCTTACTTTCTTTCTTTTACTGTTACTGAACAGTGAAGGAAGTAATTCCTGAACTGGTATCCCATACGCAAGTAGGGACACAATTCATGAAATGCTGCTTATATGCACCGGTTTTCAGTTAAGATTGCATACGTTTTATTTCAGTGACACCTTAAGAAGAACTGAATAAGTTATATATGGCACTAAATGCAGTAATTACTTCGACCTGGGCAGAAATTTCTAAAAGGTTTGAGCACTTGTCAGAAATGCATTGGACTTTACAGGTGAGGTGACCAAAAGGTGTAAAGGAGACAACATGTGGAAACTATGCAACATTTGTCCCATATGAACTTAAGTCTCTTTCTGGAGTACACATGAGAATTCCTTGCTTTAATGTTGACTGCGTATAATAGCTAGGTTATTTTGATACTAGATTTATAAAATCATCGAACGGCAATATAGCTATGTCTTTCTTCTGGTAACTGTATTTCTGGACTGCGGACAAAAGTTGTCCTTCATGCTCATCTCTTGGAACCTTGTACAATTGGCACAGAAAGAGAGAATTGAGGATGGCATGCTGGAAACCCCAGTATCATAAGCTTACCATACTGTTGTGTGCTTCAGTCTGCTTACCTCTTCTCCAAAATGCTATGTTTAATTTGGTCTAAAAGAAATGTTCCCTAATAGTGAAATTGATTTAACAGTAAGAAATTTATACTTTCCAAAGTCTATTGCTGTATGTTGGAATAAAAGGCGAGCTCTTGGGCCGAGAAAGTTTTGACCTAATGGCAACAGCTCAGATTTTCAGTTTCTGGTAAATATGCTGTGTTTATGTATTGACCTATGGACAATAAAATTCTAGCCTCACAAGTTGACTACTCTCACTTTCCCTTGTGTTAACAGAAATATTTTAGTACCCCTGCACTAATAACTTGGTAAAGAGTATTATAAATATTATTTTTGGTTACGATTACAATTTCCTTTGTAAGAGTGTGCATATTCCTCTGTAAAAAAATGTGCAAAGATTCTCAGTTTCACTGGCTAACATCTTTTCAGAATGTGTTCTGGATGGAAGATGCTCATCTACACTTGTTTCAAGTAGTTCTGTTAGTGTAACCTCTTGGCCACTAACTGCAGCCAGTGCTGTTT
Source organism: Sclerurus mexicanus (assembly GCA_013396755.1). Lineage (NCBI taxonomy): Eukaryota > Metazoa > Chordata > Aves > Passeriformes > Furnariidae > Sclerurus > Sclerurus mexicanus. The sequence goes on along the minus strand of VWZF01001556.1, from coordinate 365,468 downwards.
TTATGTCTGTCATACATGTAGCATTTTTAGACTCTTCAAACAGAGAGAAGAAAGAGCAGATTGTGAAGAATCTTGCTGCAGCCTCCTTTGTGGCTGAAGATTATACAGCCCAGCCTAGTTCCTGGCACTATTACAGATGAAGAAAAATCTGTAGTACTCTAGGAGGAAGAAATCTCTGGATCATGTCAATTGTAAGCAGCCTGTTTGGAGGGGTTTATCTTTTTAAGCAATTTTATATCTTTAAGCAATTTCTGCATACTGCTGCTGTAGCTGAACAGAGCAGTATGCTTCTCCTCAAATTCTGAAGTCTACAGGGAGCTGTCTTAAAATTCTTTTGTGCCTGTAATCAAAGTAAGTTTGGGCAAAATACCTTTTGTCTAGATTCTGAGGATAAAGTTTTAGAGGTTGACTGTGACCTAAGAGGGATCCTGGACTGTGTGAAATAGTGAGGTGTAGAACACAATACTTACAGGAGGTGTTTGCATGGAAGGTGAGACCAACAGGTCTCTTTTTTTTGAGAAAAGCCAGGCCTAATAGTGCCTGAAGAGGCATGAACTTCTGAAAAGGAGTCACTTGATTTCTGTGGATGAGATCACAGCACTAAGTATTTTAGTTGTGATGCCTAGTGTGGCTCTCGAAAAAAGGAAAAATACGTGGTGGTCCTTTACATTTGAAGTCCTAAGTCAAAAATTAAGATATCTTAAGTAAGGCAGCTCTGATTTGATGGGAGATTAAAACCATTGCTACAGTGAGAGCTTCTGTATTGTTATTTACATGTGCATCAGCTGACAACTGGCACCACGTTCTTAAAACCATAAAATTCTGTGGGAGTTTTGACAGGTCCAGTCATGACTCCATACGTAAACAGAGGTTGGCTAAAACTGCCCCACCTTTTACAGGAATTCCTTTTGTGTATCAAAGAACATGAAAGATGAAAACATTATGTTTAGCCTGCACTTAAATTAAAATCCGATCCTAAATATTGATTATAGCTGGTCTCTAAGGATTTTCATGATGTTTCAAGTAATTCTGCTTTAAATCATAATTAAATAAGCAGCTGCATAATTTTTAATAATTTACTTTAACAAGCATATAAATCAGGTATTTTCCTAAAAAATTTTTTTTCACAATCAACTAGTATAGGTAAGGCCAGAGCTCACTGACACACATATTTTAAGTTTGCACAGCAGAATACAAGATGAAATTTAGATTGTGCCTTATGAAAATACTTAATGTAATTAACTTTGAAATTTTCATCCAGCTTGCCCCACCTTTAATGCTGCTGGCAGCTGCGAGGTAATATGCACTGATCTTGACACCTATAGAATAGTTCACCTATAACACAGTAACCCAGGATGCCTGGTGTCTTTATGCAACTTGGTCTCAAAAGATGATGTTTTGTCCCTATTCCTGCTGTCGTTAAAGTGTTATATATTCAATACTTGAAAATAAGGCAGCATATTTTTGAACTTAAAATTTAGAAATGGTTGCCATAAGTTCACTTCAAATTTTGAAATGGACCGTTTGGGGGGGAAAAGAAAAATAAAGGAATGCATTTAAATTCCTCCTTCACATAGTATTTAAGTAAGAATTTGATTTCTGTTTCAATATTCAACCATCTTGGTGGCCTTTAGGCATTGTAATGAAGACAGGCTGTTACAACACAGAAAACAGAACATCAGTCTGTGGCAACGTGTAATGAGGATGCTGTTCAGACCTGTAATCTGGCGCTGGAAGGGCAGCTGCTACAGACTCGTAACTTCCTGACACAAGGTCTGAGATCAGGCACTAACCCAGCATTTGCCCACTCCCATTTTACCAAGCAAGAACAGCCTCTGAACACATCACACAGAACAGACATGCTCTGGAGACCCAAATGTCTCATTCACACTGCTTTACATGCTTGCGAGTGATGACTTTTAGATTTAACAACCTCTTCTTTGCCAATGATGAATAGGAATAGGTCCAGATAGACATGTGTCATTGTCAATTCCTTCACTTAGTTTTGATACCGTGTGATCTGTTCTTGCAGACATTAAGCTTCTCAATAAATCTTTAGTACTGCTGTGAGGCATTTATTTTATGAACTTGTACATAGGAGCTAAGCTTTGACTAGAAGGTGATGTTCGGTTTTTTTGTATGAGCAGTCTTGTAACACATTATATATTACATAATTACATTATGTATTCTCACCTCTTGCTAGTGGTCATGACACCAAAAAGAATGTCTGAAACAGGATTTTTAGTTATCACACTTCCTCTTTAGAGAAAATCATTCATGGAAAGTTAGTCAACAAGAAATTTAAGTGGAGCAGGAAAGGAAAAAAAATTCCAACTACTGTCAGAGAAAAAAATGAAATTTTTAGCAGGAAAATCCAAGATTTAACAGAACTTCCATGAAAAATACTAGCTATACATTTTTATAAATTGCATGGTGGTCTAGGTATCTCTGGAAGTACCAGACTTCTTCCTAGATGCTAACTCAGCGTAGATATCATGAGATAGCAGAGGTATGATAATGTATAAATATAATGGCCTTTGAGTTACAGATCTTCCTTTACTGAGGGCAAGCCTAAAATCACTGCATCATCCTACCTAGACTGCACACAAGATGTTACACATCTACTGTCACTACCATTTCACCTTATTCCTGACTGTAGTGATGGTCCATCCAGAGATCAAGATCACTTTTCCTCCTAAGCAGTGCAATACATCCTCATTTATCACCATCTTTTCTAAGAAAAATGATGCCACTAACAAACTACAAAACCAAACCCAAACTGCATGTCTTGTAGCTCTACATTCTTTCAGAACTTCTGAAGAACTTGTAAGAGCAAGAGTAACTTAACAGATTCCTCCTCTTCCCCAAGACAGTGTAAGAAAATAAAAGTCCATATACGTTTGCAAATTGCATTTGAGTCCCAAGGGGACACAAGCTGAAATGCAAAAATCTCACTCTCCTGTTTTGTCTCTTAAAAGTTGGGTCCAGACAAAACTTGGACTCTTAAAAGCTTCAGCAGGGTTATTCTATCCCATCAAATTTCTAGCTAAAAGTGAAGCCATTGCTGATGAAGTATGTGTATGTTCTTCCACTCCTGTCTAGTCCCATAAATACAACTGAGGTGACCATAAGTGCTGTGGGGGCACAAACTGTTCACTGCATTGAAATGGTGCCCAGTGAACTGGATTATGGAATTTTAGCAAGCTGACACAAGTAGTGGACACTAGCTCAAGGATGGAACATTCTTCTCAAATGCCTCTCTCTAGGAGGTGGCAGGAAGAACAGAAATTGAAATTCATATGAGTATAGAAATGCAAACAGCTTTAGCCTCTGAATGCCTTAGTTCAAGTTCTGGACTTCATATTATCAATTAATTTTTGTTGCATTAAATGATCAGCATATCCACAATGTACAGGAAAACCAGGAAGGGGTGACAGTGGCCAAGTAACAGCATCTGTACCCATTCAGGACAAAATCTCTCTGCTGTCCCAGCAACCACCTCCTGTCAGGGCAGCAGAGATAGGGTTTAATGTATGCTTTTAAAAAAGAGATCAATATGCAAATCAATCAAAATCTTTCCAAAAGCCCTAGAGGCTGACAGCTGCACAGTGTTTTCTGTTTTGGAGGATTGCCAGCTGAATTAAACACCTTATCTATTCAGGAAAAAGACTGGGATGCGTGCCCAGACATTTGTCATTGTACCACTTCATTTCCTCTTACTAAGTTTTCTGGAACTAAGCATTGGGCAACCAGACTAGTCACTCTGTACGAAAGCCCCAAGTCTTCATATTCCTCCATCATCTTTCTGAAAGAAAAAGCAGTGAAAAAATGCAGAGTGAATCAAGGACAAACCTTTTAGAGCCATGGTAAATTGCAAGAGGGATAACCCTCCCTGTTTAAGTGCCCGTTTTTCCCCTGCTCTGGGGGAAGAAGTGACACACAGTGGGAATAGGTCTGCCTCCGTAAGAAGTTGACACAGCTCCTCTCATCACCCCATCACAGAGGTGTGAGCTCTGGCAGATTAGCTGTCAGAAACAGTCTCTTAGATCACATCTTGCTTGAAAAGGAGTGGACTACCACAAGAAGAAAATGTTTCCATCACAGATACACACTGAACAGTGCATCCAGTGTAAATGTTTTTCTGCTGAACCCCTGCCTTATTTCAGTGTGCTGTTCAGAAGCCTACCAGGTAAACCAGTCACATCTAGGGCCTTGAAAACCTAGAGAGAGAACACATTAAGAAAATGGGGAAAGGGAAAGTATTTGTTGTTCCATCACCACGTTGCCTACAGGAGGAAAGTTAAAAACAGGCAAAATAGAGATACAAACTCCACTTTAAGAGAGCTATCTGGAAGAGTGACTTGTGAAGAGATGAGTGAACACACAAGAGCTCAGAGACCATGAACAGCACACACGAGACTCAGACATACCAGCTGGCAGCTCTGCAGAGGCTTCACCTGCAGGGCACAAGCTGAGGAGTGGCAGGACACTTGTTGAAAAAGTTGTGTCAAAGATGTTTTAAACCCTGCTCCAGGACAGTCTCAGAAGTGATTATCAGGTCACCATAAACTGCTAGGAGAAATTATAACCTCAGTCATGCTCTTCATTCTGATCCTTGTTATCCAGACAGTGTCATTACTGCCTCTAATACAGTGACTGCAACTGCAGCCTGCAGTTTCTGTACTGCATTCCCTTCACCTTTGAAAACAGAGGCCAGCACAGACTACATTGGTTCACTGTACCTGCTCTATGTTGAATTAAATTAACTTTGTATCCTGAAAGTTCTTAATGCTCCCTGCCTTCTTGCAGCTCAAAAGTTAGTTTCATTTATCTCTAAATTTAACAAGGCCGTTTGCTCCAACTGTTTTATTCTCCTTATGTTACAAACAGCTGCTTCAACCTGCTTAGAAGAAATTTTCATATACAAAATGCAGATTCTTCTTAGAATGGCATGACCTTTAAAAAAATACTAATGAATCTTATATTAGCATACCACCTCCAGAAATAATGACTCTATGAAGACTGAAAATTTATCTAGTTTCTTTTTGTCAAGAGCAAAAAAGACACTTGGATCATGTCTGAGTTAAACATTAAGAACACAAACTAGAAGATTCTGAGAGACATCCTTTGTGGTTTTTGAACACTATTTATGTGGACATAATGCAAATCTCAGGATGTGTCCTTCATTTCCCTGGATGATTCAGAAACACTTCTGCACTCCATTTCCTTCTCACTTTGCCTTGGACAGCAACAACAGCCTTAGAGCAAAGGTGTACAACAGCTGCTGCTCCTTGGATAAAATTAAAATTAATGCCTTAAAGAAGACTACTGTACAAATGCCTCAAACTTCCATCTGACAGACTCTAAGTAGTCTCAGGTTAGTAAACTACTTAGTAATATGGGGTTTCATTCTATTTTCTGTCTCCAGCCACTCTCTTGACACAATTCTGTCCTAATATTTTGTATATTCTGTGACCTTATTTGATCAAGGGTCTTCCTGAAAAAGTCTGAAGATGATGCTGGTTCATTGCTCCTAGTCTTCCATTTTCAGTTTACTAAACATTTCCTCTAACATTAACATTTACAGAAACATGAAACGGGGCATTAAGAACTAGAAAGTCTAACCACAGCATTTTACAATCCGAAATTTAAGATATAAAGCATCTAAATCCCTTCTGAAGGTATTCAGTTCAGGAGAAAAAAAAACCCTCAACTATCAACTATATTTCCTCCCAAAACTGGTAAGCAAGACATACAGCACGGACCCTAATACCTACTTAAAAGAATCTCTCAAGGTTTACAATGAAAAAAAAAAATTGTTTGCAATATCACCAGGCAGTAAGTTCTGTTGATAAATACATACAGTATTCTAGTTGTAGAAAGCTTTCAAATTTTCTGTTTGCATTCCAAGAGCAGCCTGACAGCAAGCCAGCACAAGCTCTCAAAGAGATGCTCTCCTTGAAAAAAGAGATACCTGTTCTTGTGCCTGTCAAAACCCCTCTATGGGGATTTTGAGTGTGCAGTGATGAGTGTACAGGTTTGCCTCATTTCCCATCATAGTAGCTGGAAGGCTTGGATTGTTCTAACACAGGAGACCAAGTAGCAGCCTGCCTTTTCCTAACAGAAAACAAGCGGGGCATTCAGGTAGTACATGCTGCTCTCTTGCTTGGGTAAAGTTACAATGCAGATATGTATATTTATAAAAACAACTCTTTGTAAACACTTCTGTTGCCAATACTATGTTGCAAATACTTCAGAAGAAAGATATTTTGTTTTTTGAGATAGGTGTTGGCTGCACCTGTAGTGCATTTAACATTCCAGCATTTTCGTTTAAATGAGCACAGTTGGAAGTGTGAATAGCCATCATGTGTTGAGGTTCTATTATGCAAGACATCTTCCATCTTACCTGGTTACCTTTCACTTCAGTATTCATTTTTTATTTCATATCATGCACACAGGAAAAGAAGGTGATGGTTCTAGTCAATGCTAAAAAGACATAAAAAATTGAGTATTGTGGTTTAACCTCAGCTGGCAGCTAAGCCCCTTGCAACTGTTCACTCACTTCCTCCCAGTGGGATGGGGAAAAGAATCAGAAGGGCTAAAGTGAGAAAAGCCATGGGTGGAGATAAAGATAGTTTAACAGGAAAAGCAAAAGCCATGTGCATAAGCAAAGCAAAACAGGGAATTCATTCACCACTTCCCATGGGCAGGGAGGTGTCCAGCCATCCCCAGGAAAGCAGGGCTCTTTCAGTGTAACAGTGACTTGAGAAGACAAATGCCATCACTCTAAATGTTCTCCCTTCTTCCCAGCTTTTTATATTGCTGAGCACAATGTCATATGGTGTGGGATATTCCTTGGGTCAGTTGGGGACAGCTGCCCTGGCCGTGTCCCCTCCCAACTCCTTGTGCACCCCCAGCCTCCTCTCTGGTGGGGTGCAGTGAGAAGCAGAAAAGGCCTTGGCGCTGTGTAAGCTCTGCTCAGCAATAACAAAAACATCTCTGTTTTATCAACGCTGTTTCCGGCAGAAATCCAAAACATAGCCCCATGCCACCTAGTAGGAAGAAAATGAACTCTATCCCAGTCAAAAGTAGCACAGGTGTAAATGCTTAAAATGTGTGCCTTTTATGAGATTATATTTTAATTTCTGCTTCACTTTTTTATTTAAGGAAGAATGCCAGTTAGGTGAGGCAGCTGACATTTTAAGAGGCAGAGCTGAGGTGCCCTCAGTGTTGTGATTTTTATTTTTTTCCTGCTATCAGCAAAGATACAATAATACCAACAGAGTCATTCTTAGGGGGAAGGGAAATGGTATTTCTTTTCTCATGCTTCTTCGTTAACAGACTTTGAGTGTTAGTTTCAAAAAAACCCACCTTAAAATCAGTGAAATTAAAATTGGGTTTGAGAGTAAAAAGCTTTAAAACCATCAAAATTGGTAAAATTTTTTTACATGAAGGCTTTAACCATTTATCACTGGAGAGACTGTGAATTTAATTACAAACCAGGTTTTTAGTTCCAGGTTACCATTAAAACATTGTGTATACATAGTTGCTACCTATATATCATTATGTGAAGTCAGTGAATTGTCTTGTCAGTAAAGCAACACCCAAACCCCCCCATAATGGAGAATCTGGCTTAGAGTCAATTTGGTAGAAAAAGGCCGACTTTACAACAATATCATGAATTTTGGTCATGTTAATTTTTTAATTGCTAAAATAATTTAAGTGATGTTTGATTCAAGATTTAAAAGTGCAATGGGTTGAATTCTGTGGAATTAGGCATATACCGATTTTTGCTATCTTAATTAACATAGCCATACTGAGAATCTATTAACTGCTTATGTCTAGACACCCTTTGCAGTAATTATTGTCCCGTATTGTGCAGTATCATCATGTGCACGTTCTTGCCCAGAACTTTCTCAGAAAGTGTAATGGAGATAAAATACTGTACTCACTGAGGTACTTGCTTCAGTGCTGCCACTACTCAGACAGCCTGATTGAAAATTTCAGAAAAATTACTCTCCTACCAACCCTTTCATGTGCTGTATCAGCATTTCAGATCTTCTGCAGACCTTTGTGAGTAGGCTGAGTAGCCCATGGAATTTCCCAGCTCTATTTTACATGCTCTTTTTAAGGTGGGGTTTATAGCTTGGTTTTGGTTTTTTTTTGAAAAAGATCATGTCTGCTTGTTCTGCCCTATCTGTGCATTGCTTACAATCTCTCACTGGTTATTTTGAAAGAAAATACGTAACAAGACCAGCAGAAAGCTGTCTTCTGTCTGTCCTTTTCAGTTGCCAGTAAGAAGAGGATTTCAAGGGCTGCATGCTGTACCAGTCATTCAGCATAGCTTACCTGCCTGTACCTTTCTTTCTTGCATTTTGTAGTAGCTTTGCTGACACTGAATTATCATCTAGCATGCGTTTTGTCCATTTCATGATTCATATTTGACTTAGTATGTGAAGGAATGAACATAGCTTGTAAAGTCACATGTCCTATCTAAAACCCTCATTTTCTTCCCCATGCACCCCTCTCATCCCCAGGTTTGCTCTCAAGTAGTACAGGAATTAGTGGGTAACTATCACATCTTTACTAGAGTATCACTTAGCCTTAAAAACTGAAAATTTGCATCTTGAGATGTTGGTGTAGGTTAACAGCCTATACAGGAAAGTCACTTGCCATGTTGGTAAAATTGCTTGAGTACTTTCCAGAGGAAGACTGGACAGAAAGAATCTAAGGTTTTGCTCCCTGGGGTGGGATGGGCTGTGCCATGTAAGTGGCACAATTGCAAATTTTAAATTCTTCAGTAAAAAATAGCCTTGGTCTGCTAAAATGAAGTGTGTTGGTGATGGAACAGAAAAGATTATTACAGGCAAACCAGGCTGTTACTTAACTAGTTTTAGTTTATATATTTTATGTAGCTTTTTTTTTTTATCAAACAACTGACAAAATCTAAATGGGTAATACTAATGATTTCTTTCCTTTTAAAGGGGATTATAGAATTTCTTTACAAGTTAAAGTATTGATTGGCTGTTTACCGAATGTTCACTTTAAAAGTACAAGATGAGGGCTCACATCCATATGTTTCAATATTCAAAAGAAGCCTGAGGTCATAAAAACAAACATTGCTGTTCTCCTCCATTCATTTTTCTCTACATCGACTGAACTGTAAAGTCCTCCCTGAGACACTTAGCAGTGAGTGATATGAACTAAAAGCCTTACTACAGCTTGAACAATTGAGGTGTGCCGGTGGTGAGGCAGCACTTTGATAAAGCACATCAAAGATACTATCTGTAGCAAGTGGTGTTAGTGATCTGATTCTTGAACCTTGCTAATTGCACCCTTGGCAAACAAAAGAGACTGTCAGGCGTTAGCAAGCTTCACAGTATTTGGATATTGCTAGTTAGGAATGCAGGAATAAGCTTTTGGGGCTAAATTTGGTAGATAAAGGTAGATAAATTTAGAAGGCTGCTGATCCAGTAAAAGAGACAAGCTAAACCATAAACCTGAAATACGAGCCCTTTCAAATTGGGCGGGCAATATATGTGCACGAGAGTGAAGCCTTTTTGTCCTACTGTATTTCCAAGTCTGCGTGGCTTGCAGATACTACTGCTTCCACCTTTTAAGGCTACATAGCTCATAGCATATGTTGTTTGAGACCCAAATCTTATCAGTTTAAGCTGTGAGAATTGGATGCTGCCAAACCTGAACTTTTGCCGTTTTTTAGCTCTGCAGTTGATCCCTGCTTGAAGGACTTTGTGGGGTTTTTTAAAGCACCCTCTGTGAACCCTGATACTATATTCAATTTGATGACTTCTTAATTTTGATTGTTAGCAGGAATCCCTGTAACTTAATTATCTAGATATAATAGATACTGAGAAGTTAATAATAAACTCAGAAATCTGCTGCTTAACCAGCTGTCTTGTTAATTATGTTAACACACTGGCAATTTCTTTGATTAAAACACTCCATGTTTGGTCTACCTTTTCAGGCCCAGTTCACTGTCTCTACAGGTTCATTTCAGCTGTGCTCTCAGCCTTTCCAAGCATGCAGAGAAGCACACCAGGTCACCTAAAGAGGCTGCTGTGAAGCACAGGACAAGGACTGCATAGGAGCATCCCTGTATTCTCTAATACTCCCACCAGCTGCTCCTGTTCAACTGGTAGGAAGGTAGGAAGCTCTATGCAGCCAACTGCTGACTGATTTTGAGTGAACTGCTTCTCATAATGGGAAGCTGTGTTTCATTTCATTTGTTGAAGTGAATACAAAGGCCAAATCTCCACCCATTCCCAACAGAACATTCCTTTCCCTCTGCCTTATAAAAAGGTATGGTTGTGCTGAAGGAGACCAGAACGCTCCTTCAGACTCCTTGGAAACATCTTGTGACTAGTTGGAAGGATGAAGCTCCTGGCACTTTGTGGCTTTTTGTTTTTCTGCCTTTTGTGCGTCAGTGCTTTTGCTGCAGAAGGTACAGTACATATTCTAACACAATTTTCCTGTTCTTTCCATATGTGTTATAAAATGCTCGTTCTCTATGTTGATTTTAATTAAAGGAAACAAACAGAGCTTGGCAACTTAAAAGGAGGATTGAGTTTAGGGAAAGACTTAGACTGCAGAATGGGTTTACATATCAGTGTTTTGGTTTGTACCACAGTGTTTCCTGCAACTGCCAGTTGCCTGTAGTCCTGCATGATTAAGCTGTACCTTAATCTGTGTTTTGAAACCTGCTCCTGTGAAAAAATTCCTGTTATATTTTTCCAGTAGATAACCATCTGTCAATGTAAAAATAATGTATTTTCTGAATAGTGGGAAATGTGTTAATGGAAAAAGTTTCTACCCTTATGAAATAAGGGAACATGAATCGGTCAGGTCACCAGAACTGGAGTAAATGAGAAGTTCTTTACAGAACAGTGAAATAGGTGAGAGTAGCTTCTGACCTTCAGTCAGTCTTGACTTTTTTTCCTTTATTTTTTTGTTGGTTGAGTTTTTTTGCCACAGATATTCCACACTTTAATTGTCATATTATCTTGTAGCACCTAGTTACCATTTTGCAATATTCAAAATTCACAGAGCAGTTGAAATCTTAAAAACAGGATTTTCCATCTTTCTATAGTCGGATCTCTGGAGGTGTCATTCTGCATTTTCAGGAGGACAGGTCAGTAGAATTTCTAAATTGAAAGGTGCAGCTTCTAGCATTACCTGTGCAGATTTGATGTTTGGTATTGTAAATCTCTCAGACCTATCATGATTTTTCATAGTGTGTATTTCATACAAGATGTAGAGAATGAATATGAGATAAGGAAAAACAAATAAGCTAAATGTTCAAAGGTCAGGAACAGCAGACTTACCATGCCTGATATTTTTAGAAACCTTGTGAGAATCACTTTATGTGTAAATATTAGTGTGGAGAAACATGTGAAAGTTGTCTTTCTAATTGCTTAAGTCAGCTGCCCAGTTTTTTCATTTACTGGAGTCTGCTCTGAATGGTAGAGCTGTGTGCCAGAGCAGAACTCAATCCACTCCCTTTGCCTTTTCTACTTCGGTTTATTCAGTTTTTCCATGCCCCTTGAGGAAAACTTAAGGAACAGCACAAAGGGAGTTGGAAAATTTCTAGATGTGTCTTCAGGAGCATAACAAAAGCCTGCCCAGGAAGGACAGGAGAGAGCAATACCAATAAAATGCAAATGAATACATGCAAGATCCCATGATAATGTTCCCCTTTTGCTGATGTGCACCCTAAGGGTTTGGTGCTTCGCTGAGTCAGAAGGTGGGGAGCAAGTGTACAAAGGACACTGTTCCTTATCTGTAAGTACTGATGTGAAAGTAGAAGTGCCTGGGTGTGCAAGATGAATGTACTATTCATGTAAAACCTGTTACATCAGAATTAAATTATGGTGACAAGACACCTCAAACTTCTTGGATGCCAGATCAGCCACCATCACTATCCTTGGCTGTAGAACTGTGCCATAGGGATTTTCAGAAACACTGAACATATGTTAGATTTCGTTGATGAGAAATCATCTACCTCTGTCCTTTCTGCTCCACCTCATCTCCAGAGTCAACTCTTCTTTTCCCTTTATTGTGTTCAGCACATAGTGTGTCAAGTGCAATCAATAGCTCACTTATGTAGGTCTAGCAGGGAGGGAATAATTAAGTGGCTTTGCCCACCCAAAGCAATTTAAACTACACTCCTCTGCATCTGCACACAGAGATGTTCTTTTTACCTCTTGGTAATATTTTATATTTTCATTAAGTGGTGTAACTATAAAAAGAGTGCAGAGTCTTTTCCCTAGGTTAAAATGGCTGGAATTCGCTGCTTGTATTGCCTGCCAATTAAACATTTTGAAGGATATAGAAATCTTCACAACATATCTGACGTATTTAAGAGTAATGATGGAAAAGAACAAGTTAGTTCCTCTTCCACACTAGGGACAAAGTTATGTACAGGTTTAAGATCAGTCATGATAATCCTTTGTTTCACAGATCTCTCCATATAAGGATTTCAGTGGTAAATACAGTAATTAAAATGTCTGTGGACTCTAACATATTTCATGTATATGTACAGTTATTTGCATTATGTGTCTCCACTGGTAATGTATTATTTTTCACCCTTAGGTCGGAAGGTTAGAAAATTATGCTGCTCAAAAGTACCCAAGCTCAACAAAAAAGCACATAAAGGTAAAAAAGGTTTACAGTTTCATTACAATAATTAGGTAATTATTAAAGATAAATCACAGCATTTTGAGGTTTTTCCATCTGCAAACTTCACAGAATTTTCCATCCAGGTAAATATTATCTTCATTGTGCCACGGAGGAATTGTTCTCTTTTTTTCAGACAACTTACTATTTGGATTGGGAAGAAATAAGATTAGAAGAGAATCCATTTAATGTTCGCAGTGTAAAACAATCAAGAGAAATATGATCTAGTCTGATTAAAGGAGAGGAATGTCATATCATAGTTCCTCATTGATAAGAACAGAGGTTGCAAAAGTGAAGCATTATGGTGGCTTTACCTTGCTGTATTCCATCACCATTTATATATAGCTGCATCCATCTTCATGTTTTTAGAGATCAACCAAAATGTAATTCTGTAAATTCCTAAAAATTCAGGTTTTGAACCCACAGCTCTACTGGGAACAAGAATTAACTGAGATTGTATTTGTCCTAAATATGTGTGGCTGAAGACTGCACAAGTGAAAATCCATAGTATCCCTGGTTCCAGTGAAACCCCAGAAAAAAAAGTAAAAAAGCTAAGCCATCAACAAGTCTAGGATAAAAGGATTAGATATGCTTATGAGAATAATAGCATCTTAAATCTTAACATTTCTAAATTCAGCAAAATGTCTAGCTGGTAATTTTTGTTAAACTCTAAGGATACAGAATTTGATCTAAAGTAGTCTATTTCCTATTTCTCATCTTTTCATCTTAAAATTACTAATTTGAAGTTCTGAGCAAATTCATTCCAACAGATAGAATACCTTAAATCCTTTATTCTTTTTATATTTTGATAACATAGGTGGGAATCTTTATGTTTCTCTACATTTTTTCCTTCAGCTGGTGCCTTTTCTTTATTTCCAGTCTCCAAGTGCTGTTTTATAGGCAAAGTCCCACTGGTGTCAGGAGCACTGAATACATTGCAGAGTTATTGTGGGTCAGGGGTTTATTGCTGCCTGGGGCTCCTTCTCATTTAATTGGCAGGGTAGTACCAACTGAGGACTTCAGCTATAAAGGATCCACAACACTAGCAGGTTCCCAGCCCATCCACAAGGACTGGGAAGTGCAATGCTGGAGGCACAGAGGTGGCTCCTGTCACTCCCGGCCTGAGATGGGTCACATGTGCTGCCTGGCTGAACCTATACCCTTTCCACAGTTGTGAGGCTTCATGCAATGAGCACAGCTATTACTCTTCAGTCTGAGGTACCTTCTGCTATCTGAAAAAATAGTAGGTGTTTCAGGCTTCTTAAATGCAAAATGCATGAAATCTCTCTGATAAAGGTGCTTCCAAAGAGAATGTTCCTTTGAAAGCAGGGTGCTGTTTCCTGTGGATAAAGTACAGTGTTGCTGGTCTCACGGAGCAATGGAAAGTACTATGCTGAAGGGGAGAGAGAAGTACAAAGGAAACACTGTTAAAACGTGAATTCACCATGAAGATCTCCTACAAAGGGAATCTGAAATGCCTTCCTCTGTTGCAGACCAAATAATAGTTTATGATTTTTGCATGCTCCCTGTTAGACTCTGCCCTAGTTCTCTAAGTGCTCCAACATGCTTACTGTAACCACCCCGTCCTTACCTGCAGCCAAGCCTTTTTTAGGTCAGGGGTTGCTGTTTATTTGCTTCTGTACAGGGTGCACCCGTTTGCTGCAAATTACTTACTCAGATCTGCTAATATGACAGTGCTTGATCTGAATCAGTTTCTACTCTTATTGAGAGGCAGATGTAAAAGCTTGGGCCTAATGCAGCACCTGCACAAAGCTAAACACTGTTTTGCTTCATGTGCAGTTCTGGATTGGAACTGTACAGTGTTGGCTTCATTTTGCATTGTTGCTCTGAGATTTTTGGGTGACTTGTACTTTCTTGTTGTGGTCCTTTCTAGAGGGATGTCACTTGCTTTATTCAGTCTGCAGGCAAAGCACACGGACTGGTTTTCAGCACTGCTCTGTGATGTTCTTTGTGCTGGGCATGTGCCATGGGGAAGCTGCCAAGCCACTCGGAGGCCAACTGAGTGTGGCTTAAGGAGGAGATTAATTTAATCATGCTGGCTCCTTCTTTTGAAGCAAAACCACCAATTTCCTAGAATGCTGTTCTTCCATCAGAAACAATTACTGTCCTAGAAAGCAGATGTTTCAAGCCTGTGACTTCTGTCCAGGACAGATGGAGAATGTGATGATAGTAAGGGAAGGGTGCATATCAGTTGTGGAATTTGAGATCTGGAGAGACAATAGTACTGCCCCTGTATCTATGAAGACTTCCATTTGACTGTGGAAACTTCCAGGACCAGCAGCCTAACTTTCAGTGTGTGTACCCTCAGCAACCTAATGAAAAGAAAAAAGTTGCTGTCACATCCCTTTTTATTACAGATCACTGCTAATCTAAGCGTGCCTATACAAACATGGCTGAACTTCAGGTATTAAGATTTTGTGCCATTTTCCACAATCCCAGTTAAACAAATCTCTCCATCTTCTCTCTTTACCATCTTCGTTTTACAGGTCTAAGTTTCAAAATGACTCAAATGGAAATAAAGAAATACTGCAAACCTTGTCCTTCACCTCTGGCGGTTCCTGGGCCCCTTCCACAGCTAAAATGAGAAGACTGAGAGGAGGGGAAAATGCATCTGCCCACCAGTACATCTCACGGTGCTTCACTTGAATGAGGACCCTCCTTTTACAGACAGGACATGAGTGTATATTGCTTTTTGTTTGGGAAAGGCTTCAGTACTGTTTATTCCTTCAAATCAGGCAAAGTTGCCTGGCTGCCACCAGACTTTGTGTCAGTTGCATATTCTTCCACACCAAACAGGGATTTAGCTCATCAAGTAAGAGGAGGAGGAGAGTTGGTTGAGAGGTGGCTAAATCACATTGTTTCGCATTTCTGGATTGCATAAAAGGTGGTAAAGGGCTGATGCTATTGGTTCTAGTTATCAGTATACATGTATATTTAACCTTTTCTATGAATGATTTATTTTAAATTAACAAAGGGGTTTGCTTGTAGCTAGGCACATGATTTTTCCTGCAGCCTTTGCATGCAGTGCTTGCAATTCACTTAGTATATTTCTACAAATGAGAAAGGTCTCATCATTTAGAAAGGGCTGAGAAAATAGATAAGCAGGTTGTTAAAATAATGGTAACAGACCAGATTCAAGTAAGCTGTTCAATACATCTTCTGAGGCTAAATCTGACTTGAAAATCAAAGTGGCCTTTTCTTTATCTCCCTATAGAATGTCATCAGGTAGTTATTAAACAGCATACTGAAAAGGTGTTAAAGCTAATCAGATTTCATCTCTTCTTCTGAAGCCAGAAGGCAGCTGTTCTTTTAAGACACCTGAGTTTTGTGATCAACTCAATAAACAAAACTTACTGGAACATGAAATAAGTGCTAAGAATAATACCAAAGGGCTGAATAACAGAGAAACTGAAGCATCCTCTGATACTTCACTTATGTATCTTCTGTCCTTTCCTAACTGTCCTCTGCATATGCTGCTGTTTCTCTGGCTGGGGGAGAGTCCTTAAAACGGAATTACTTGGTTGTTCATAAATTCGGTTTTCCTTCTAGTGAATATGAGGAGGAGTAGAAAGCTTTTCTGCTGCTGGGCAAATTGCAAATAGTAATTTTTCCCTCAGTAGTCATAGTACTACTCTTTCTCTTAACATAATTGTCAGTATGATAGAAATGGTCTCAGTGCCCTCTGCAATTCGGGGGAGTTGAATGGGAACAGTCAGAGGTCTGTTGTAATGCACACAGGCAAATGCAATTCTCATGGGTCAAGTTTATGGGCCTGCTCTCATTGGCAATGTTTCTATTGTACTGAGCAATTGAGCCTATTTCTGGGTCTTCTGTGTGCTTGTAATTACTTTATTTTCATATTGGTTTTGATATTAGATAGGTCTGACACTCAGCTTCCTATTTCTGAAGAGTTGACCATGCATAGCATTTTTATATCAAGGATAAAGGAGCTGCCAGTCCTCTTCACAAGAACTCTGAATCAGGAGGTTGATGAAGGAACTGTTTCATTGTTCTGTTGCTGGTCACGGGGCCAACATATTTTTATTTCTATTGTCTTCCGTAGCTTGCAGAAGGAATCTGTAGAATATAAATGACAAGTAAATGTAAAAGCATTTCTGGTATTAAATGTGTTTGCAGCAGGGTTTTACTCTGTAAAATATGGCCATGTGTTTACAGCTCTGTATAAAGCATTGCTGACAGGTTTGAAGATTTTGTTGTCTAATGTGAACTTATCCCTTTTCTTTTATATCTGAAAATGCTGTATGATTTTTCTCTTTGCCCTACACCCTCCAACCAGTGTGTTTCACGCTCTCCAATCCTCCTTCAGGCAAAATGTTCCTTCTGATAACAGAAACATAAGCCCCAAAGACCATTAACACAATTACAGAAACATTCTGGGTCTCTGGAGAGATCCCAGGACATAATGTAATACACTTAAGTATTTTTACTCACTAAGTTTCCCAGATTGGCCTCAACCCCAGGCTAAGAGCTCTTCAAGTTAAAGATACTACTTATGTGAGGTCCTAGTCTTGGCTGAACAAACAAAAGCAGGAATCTCCAAATTCTTTCAGAATGGATTGTGACTGCTGCCCAAATGCTTTTTCACTTCATCTAGAGGTATCAGGATGTTTTGTGTCCTCTTGAAAGTAATTCCTCAATGGAGTTTGACTCTTATGTGCCAGGCCATTTCCCCATGTGATAGAACAGAGCTACCATATGATCACGGTTTCACTTACAGGCATCTGTTCTTCCTTTTGTTTTCCTTTCACTTCTGTGTATATTTGTTTGGCATTGCCAGAGGAGAAACATATTTGCTCAGTGGCTTTTCAAAGTACACAAGCTGCATGCTTATATAAAGTAGTAAATTTAGCTTATCCACGCTGAAAAATGCATTTTTTGTATCTTGTATTTTTGCATGCATTTGACTGTCAAGCAAGAAAATTGCACAGCCCTTAAGTTCCAATAAAGATGTTTCTGAAGTATCTCTATGCCTGACAGAACAGATGTCGAATCCTGGTCCGACCTTGTCAATTAGGCAAGCCAGGTGGCTCCCCACTTTGTTTACAGCTTAATACCACCAGCTAACACCAAATCAGTCTGTCTTATTTGACACTATGACTGTAAGTTGTCAGGAGTGCAGAGAAATTATCCCTGCTGACAGGAAGTGTTGGTGTAAAGGCATGTTTGGGGGTCTCTTTTTTCCTAAGTGCGTAATAGAAGAAATAAAAGTATGTATTCTTCATACAAAATATGATCCCAAAAGGTGTGACGTAGGCTCTTGATGTTGGCTTTTCAGCCCTCTAAACTGTGTGGTCCACAACTGATGCACAGGTACCCTCAAAGAATTCAGGATTTTGGCTCTGGAGAAGTCCTGTTTATCCAAAGTATGGACAACAGGGCCAACTTCTCGTGATTCTGCTTGCTGAGGAAAACTAAAATCCTCTGTAGACAATGTTATCTCAAATAATAAATGCGGCTGAAATATAAAAGCAGAAGAATAAGTACTTCCTGGTGTAGATATACAGCTAACTCTTGCCAAAGCTGAGTGGAAGACTCCTGGTGGCTTTGGTATTCATTGAATCAAGTTGGAAGACCTGTTGTCTGATCCTGTTTTGTCCAAAGTTGTTGCTAACTTCTCCCTCACAATTAGCTTCAGGAAAATACTGTGAGTGGAGGCAGATCAGATGCCTGTACACCTTTTACTGAAGTTTGTTCTGGGAATTTATCTGAAGCTGGCACTTCTTCCTCTTGCAGGTTGAAGGTGTGGAGAAAACCCTCATACACATCAGTCTTTTTTTTGCCTCAGATCAACCAGTTCTTATTGAATGCAAGCAGTTGTCTCCACTGATGTCTAATCCTGCAAAAGGCCTTCAAAACAACACTAGTGGAGATTAGATAGATAGATAGATAGATAGATAGATAGATAGATAGATAGATAGATAGATAGATAGATAGATAGATAGATAGATAGATTAGCCCCTTTATTAGAATTTTCCAGGTGCACAACAAAAGTACACGCACACACATCAGCCAAATGTTACAGTTTATAGCTTTCAGTAATTAACGTATTTGATGACTGTAACCAACCTGTGATACCATTTTCCTCTGTTGCCCACCCTCAGAACTCCTCAGAACTGCCCCTTGGAGCCCCTCCAAGGGCTCTGAGCTGACTCCTGTTTTGACTACAAGCTGTCTTATTGTCTCAGTTGGAGTTCTTGCAGGTGTTCTTCAAAACAGCCTGTCCTTGGTAATGTGTGTCTAACAGAATTTCAGGAATGTGTAAGAAAATGGTCAGTAACTTCTAAATGCCACTTTAAATGTGGGAGACTTAGAAAAACTTATTCAGCTTTTATAACTCTGAAAATCTATAAATCACACATTAAAATCCTTAGGCATCACCACCATAGCTAATTTCTCTGAAGGACTTGCTTTTTTAACTGCTGGTGAGAAGGAAAGACATCAGCAAGGGTGTTGGTTCCAACCCATATATGTCTGTGATTCCCTGTAGACCTTTAATATTATTATGGCAGCCATTGGATAACCTACCTTGGTTTTGAACACATGACCGTCCCATCATGCTTTCCCTTTGGATCTTAGAGGAGGACTATTGGCATAGAAAGAATTCCCAAAAATTACTTCTGTTTTCAATGTCTCAGTGATGGGGATCTCTGCTAGAAAAGTTCAGTATCTGAATATGGATTTGCTCAAGTTGTTATTCAACCTTTGTGCCAACATTTGTTTGTGTGTTTCAAATGCAGTGACTGTGAGTATCTTCAAGTGTGAGGGATTTAATTCCACATTTTCAGGCTGATGTTCCACAAGAGAGCTAAGGACAGAGATTTGCTGTAGGATAAGCACCTTACACTCACAATGCCATCTGGTCAACCTCTGAAGTGATCAGAGAAATCAGGTCACTGTGTGCCTATGAGTGATCCTCAACTGAACATGGCTTGTCTGGCTTCTGCAACCTGACACAATCCCAGCAGTCTCTGTTCCTGCAGGAAGCTGTCATACCAAGCCCAGTTTCTGTCAGAGACTCAGACTGCATCCGGGATGTTGGCTCAGGAGCTGATCCCTCCCACTTGGCACTACAGTGCAGAAAGGATGATGATTTAATCCTGGTCTAGGAGGCATTCAAGCCCAAGTGTTCAAAAGTTCCATGCTCACAAAAATGCCTGTTTATTAACTGCCCAAGAGGCACTGGTACAATCGTTTAACTATATTATTGTGCACATGCATTTGTGCTACATGTAGTGCAGTCACAGCAACTAATATATCCTGCCTAATGGGATGTCCTAGTGCAGAAACTAAACCACAGCAGGGTTTCCCTCACCTGACAAGCAAGGTGTCACTTAGGTCAGTGAAGAAGAGTGGTTTTCTGCTGTTGTGTTGTTTGGTCTTCAGCACTGATGCCAACCACAGGGGGCAAAAAGATGTATCCCTGAGGCACCATTTGGTGCTTGCCTGGTCTCTGAAAATCATGTCTCTACAACATGGTCTTAAAATTGTCTCTCAAAACTGAATTGCACTGGAGAATGCTGTCTTTGCTAGGTGGACTCTCTACACAAAACTTCCTGTTTGCATTGTCGCAGAGCCCTGTGTCACAGTCAGTGCCAGTTTTGTGGCATGTTCACTGAGCAATGTTCACTGAGCTAAAACCTATTTGTATGCCAGAATTTTCCCCAAGAGATCAACATGCCTGTGAAGAAAGATGTTTTCATACAAAAAAAAAAAAGTGTGAAGAAGTCCATCTGTTTACAAATGCTATCAGAGAAACAGTGAGATGGTTGATAACAAGATTCTGTATGAGCTGAGATAATGCAGCAGTGTCAGCAAGTCCCTCTTGAAACATTCTTTTTGACTCAGTTGCTTTCCAGTTGTTAATTTTCATTACTTGGGAAACAATAAATGATAGCAATTGTCACTGAGCTCTTACCTTGAAGTTGTCTGAATGTACCAAGGTTAAACAATTCAGCATTTTCCTTTTACTTAGTTAAATATATACCAATACTGCTGCTTTATTCTGCAAACATCTTCACGTGTGTGATTGATGAGAAAAGAGATTAAAAAAAGAGATCTGAGCTGAAGATATGTCTACCAAAGCACGGTGTGTGTTGACCTTAACCTCATAAGCTCCACCTTTGATGGCCTTTGAAAGGAACTGCCCTTAAATTTCTATTTAAGTCAGGACTCAGCAGTTTTGAAAACAGATCCTTAAGTGAAGTCAACCTGCTCTTTGTAATTTTATTAAAAATTGTGCTTTGCACTTTTTCCTGTCCATTGAACAGAACTTTCTCCTTCCATCCTCAACATTCTTTCAGTGCTTTCTTTTGTTCCTAGACATGATTTTGCAGTTTTTCATGCCAAGTCATCCTCCTTGTCTGTTCTCACTGAATAGAAAAGTAATCTTTTGTCTCTAGGCATGATGGTCCACCACACATTCTTTGCTTATGAGGAATCTTATCTCAGAGAAATTCTTTTGCTCTCTGAATTTCCTCAAGGTTTTCTCTTTATACTGAACTACTTTCTCTCTATGAATTTCTGTCCCTGAGACTAAGTGGAGTGTACATTGTAAAAAAGATGTGATATAAAATGGTGCTGCATTGCATTTGTTGTTTTCAGACATTGTTTTTGTACCAAGGGCAGTTACAGGGGCTTAGAATCTCTGTTTCAAGGCACCACATAATCATCCTAAAGCCGCAGCATGAGAAGGGATTTTTCTGTAATTTAATTTGTATTTCAGCCTTCACTGCAATAACTTTGGATCATGTAATCTCAGCAGATGTGAAAGTCTCCGATATTTTATTCATTCTTCAAATGACTGTCTATTGTTGAGATTCTTGCTATGTAGTTCTATTGATTTATTTTATTGTTAGATTGTTGTTAAAAAATAAAAGCAAACAAGTGCAGTATTTTGAGATAAAGTACTACAAAGTGTGGGAGGAGACAGTAAAAGCACAGTGCTCATAGAGCTGATCTTTGGGCTCTAGCCAGGTGAAACTACTTGTTTTGAGAACGCACATATGTACTGGACTATTGACTGTAGAAGTGTCTCCAGACAAAGACTAGATAGCTGATGGAAAATGGAAAGTGGGAATAGTCCCACTTGTTTTGGATGTAAATTACCTCATAGCTCCATATATAATACTCTTGTAAGAGAATATATCTTGTTTTCTAGGTTTCTAGTGCTGCTTTGGTGTAAGACTGCCTGAAAACTCAGGTTTCTTCTTGATACAGCAGTCGAAGGGAAAGGCTGAGGTATTCCCTGCCCAGGTGGATATCCCACATCCTAGAAAGGTAAGTACCTCAGCACTTAGTCCAGTCTGAGAGTTACTGAGTTGTGGGATTCCCTTCTGAGAATGGTTAGGACACACTCCTGCATTCCCAAGAGAGGGATAGTAGGAACCATCTGCAACCACAGTGTCCTTCCTTTACCTGAGTAAAATCCAGTCCCTGTGGCCAAAGTGCTGGTGTGGTCTAGAGCTGAACTCTAGTGAGGGCTTTAGTTCACCCGTAGTCTTTGCATTCGTGTCATTTCTGTACTGAACAGCTGGGTCTGGTTATACATGGCAGGAAAAGGAGCATGTTTAATTTTCACACTTTCCCTGGTTCAACAAGTCTTGACACTCCCTTGTAAGCAGACCATCTATGCAGGGATGTCCATGGCACACATGCTAGTTGGGAGATTTATGGGGAGAACACAAGTGTTTCTTTGCTCTGCCTAGACAAGTCTTGTTATTTTTCTCAGCCACACCGAATAAACTATAAAATCTTGATTTATTCATTATTCACACCCCAACTCTTGAGTTATATGTATCATTTTTACAGGCAAAACAATGAACAATACTAGTTCTTTCATAAATAACTTGGACTGCCTGTCTGCTGCTAAATGGCATCCTTCACACAGATCTCTGTCATGCTCCACAGTCCCACATCCATCACAGATCATGCTGCCAAAGTGAATGTAGGCTATCTAAATATACCTGGATATTCTAGGGACTGTTTGTTCATTTTCTATCCCTGTCAAAAGAAAATGAGGAGAATGATTCATAGCTTCCAAAGAAGTAAAGTTACTGAATTGTAAATGGATTTTGCAGTGGTCTTTAAAAGCCTCTAAGGTAGTAAAATGGATATTAGGAACTTTAATTACTTAGCAGCTGCAGCAAATGTTCCCCTTTCCCCAGTTACCTGCAGCATCCTTTTTGCAAATGCTATAAAACACACTTTGGCAGACTAAAACCAGAACCTGTATCTAAAATTAAGTTATTTCTTTTCCCCAGGAATTCCCCAAACCTCTGCTGCCACCCACAGTGAATGACAATAACTCATAATGAATCATGCTGGCAAGTGCTCTGAGATTTTTGTTTTGTAGGCGAGTATTTCTGGTGGGATGAAAGTGCCATCCCTTTACCTGTGTGGGAAGAATGTCCACAACAGTTTGTTTGGAAAGCACCTGGTCTGTCTTGAAGTCACTGTGAAAATGGTGAAGTTGTTAGGTATTTGATGTCTGTTCTCCTTCTGTTTTCCTGCCATTGTAATGTCTTAATTCCTTTGGAGAGTCCTTTGGGTGCTTCCATTCTTGTTATCTAAACTAGGACACTCCAAAGGGCTCAAATTGATGCCACCTCTCTAAATCTTGATTTTCCTTTTCACTAATGAGGTGTGTTTTTTGTCTTCTGTTTGTGGGGTCTATCTTCCTGAATGAGTTGAGTTGCAAAGTCTTCTTCATGTTATGTGTTTTTTCAGACTAGATATGAGGAAGACATTTTTTTATAATAAGAGTGGGGAAACACTGGAACAGGCTGCCCAGAGAAGCTGTAGATACCTTGTCTCTGGAAACATTTGGGTTGAAAAGGGCTCTGAGCAACCTCATCTAACTGAAGATGTCCCTGCTCACTGCAGGGGGTTTGGACTAGATGGGCTTTAAAGGTCCCTTCCAACACAAACTATTCTATGATTCTACCCAGGGTTTCACCGTTCTTCTGCATCCTGCCAAGGTTTGGCATAGCTGCTCAGTGGAGCTACAACATAAAAAAGTTTATGTAGACAGCTGAGTTACAACTCATGTTGTTCTTTAAACTCCTCAAACCAAACAGTACAGTATAACTTTCAACTTTGTATTACTGAGTTGAGAGAGGTTTATAAATATTGACCAAGGTCATTAATGATCACATCACTATCTTTCTATTATTTTTATGTGAATGTAATGATCTTGGGCTGGTTATTTATAGACTCTTTGTGCTAGATATGAAAACTGAACTTAGACCCCCATGAGTCAGAGCTGTAACAATGAGCTCATTTTCTTTTTAGATGTAAAAGTGTTAAATTCATTCAATTAATAACCACAGAATAACAGTGAGAGGGAGAAAGAGGTGTTTACTGGTTTGCTTTTTAATCTGTCATGACTACAAAAAATTCCAAGTCACTTTGACAAATTTGCATATCCCAAGTGATGGGAGTGGGCTGCAGAGAGATGCAAAAACTCTCATATAGGAGGTGGCATATTTGTTCTGGCAACGGGGAGGATCAGAGTCTGGTGATCATGGCCGAGGAATCAAGCACACATCCTTGATTAGATTTAAGCACCAAAACATGGAACTGTTTCTCTTTGGCGATTCCTGCTGTGCAATGGTAATGCAAGTGTGTTTCTTTCCTATAGCTGGTAATTCAAAACACAGAGATGGACAGTGAAGACTTCTGAGGGACTTTACTCTTTTCTCTCCAGCCATCAGACTGGCCCAGGCTCTTGCAGATTCCCCAGTACTTCCTATAGTTTCTCTCAGCAGCCAGTTGGAAGGTATGGTGCTGTGCTAGCAAAATGCAAAGATAGGTTGTGTAAAATCCTTCACCACCAAAACTAGTCATCAGCAGTTGTTCCTGGATTTGCACCATTTTGCAGTATGTTTTATGTTAAATTTATTTACACGCACAAATGCACACATAAAAAAATGCTGAACATTCCTCTCCAAGGTAACGCTTAATGTCGTATGTACCCAGAACTGGAGGATGAGCGTAGTTTAAAAAGTAGCTTGAGCTGTTGTTATATGAGCGTGAACTTCATTACTTATCCATACTGTCCAGAGCCTAGAACAGAGGAAAACAGAAACAGACAAAAAATCTGAACGTGGTACACAGTTATTATAAAGCAAAGCAGGACAGCAGAAAATAATATCTGTTATTTCTTTAATTTTATTTTTCTCGCTATTTTTAAATCACAGACACATGTAAGCATATGAAAACTGATTGAAATGCAAATCATGAAAACCTCACATTTATATGCCAAGCAGGCATCCCCCAGGTGGGCAGCTCTAATGTGATCTCCCTGAGGGTGGAACGGCCACCCACGATGTGGAAAGGCTAATTTATCTCTGTGCCAGGTCAGTCTGTGCCCTCTCTGCTCAGCAGGGGCTGCAGCAGCAAGTGCCAGCTGGGATGCCAGTGACACAACTGGACATGGGCTGGTTCCACTGTGGATAGGCCTTCTCCCAATCCCGCCCCTGCGGGAGGGAATCCCAAGCCCATGGCAGTATTGCTGTGTGTGAGGGGCTGTGCTCCTGGGCAGGTTTAGGTGCTCTTTTAGTGTTGGCATCTGTTGCCAGTTCTAGTCTGGCCAGCATTTTAGGCTGTGCTTTGAGACTGGGCTCAAGAACAGCTGTCTTGGTCAGGGCCCACGATTCCCCTGTTCAGGGAATGTGGAAACAGAAAAAGGGCAGCTCTTGATGCTGGTGGAAGCAAGGGCTCAGGGCATCTCAGGGGTTTCACAATGCACAACCCAGCAGCTACAACCATGCTGCACTGGCCACAGCACACCCCAGCTACTGTCAGAAGGGGGGAAGTCTGCAAAACACTAATTGCATTATTGTAGCATCCTTCAACATTTAAACTTTTATTGTATAAAAATGCAGGTTATCTAACAAATTCCTGTAGATATAGCTAATCGGTGACCCAATCATAGAACTTTTTGTCTGAAAAAAATTGGATCTTTCTGAATTTGTTTTCATACTGAATAGTAAACAAACAGCAATCTAGGAAACTAACTGGTTCAGAAAAGATGGGTATATTTGAGATCAGGTGGGTATATTTCATTCTTCTTTTATGCTTCTTGCTATTTGATATCCTAAATATGTATTAAATATAAATATATATTAAATAGACATTTCTTCTACATAGAGAGAGGGATCCTTTAATTCCCAAAATTGTTGGAAAAGAAGATATTGCTCTCCTGAAACCCTCTGCTGCCCCTATTCTTCCAAAGGAGAAAATTCATCAAAATGAGCCTGAATCCGTGAGCTGTATTGGCTTTGATCAAAGTATATTTTCTGACAAAGTATGTATTTCTGTCTAATATTGCTGTGTTAGGTATGTATCTGACTGTGGATAGATGCATATTAGCTAGGTTTTCACACTGTAAGGGGATTAAGGGCTCAAACTCATTGAAATTCAGGAGTGAGACATTTTGCTTCCTTGGAGATGCAGGCCCAAGAGATTTAGATCCCCAGGGGATGCAACCAGAGGAACAGACAGCTATTAACTTTGACAAGAGCTCTCCATCACTTGTTCTAGGAAAATACTCTGTAGAAAAATACCATGTTGTTACTTTTGGATTGAGGAGGCAGGTGAGAGGACATTCAAGTGCTATTTATGGGTTTTTTTGGGCACCATGCAGGTGCATTTCTGTGATTTTATCAGCGGTTTAATATTAGCTTTGACAGAGGTGGCATGATTAAATCTGTAGCAGGGACTAAACTTGTATCCATCTTCCATATGTGTATCTTCTCCCACACAGTTTTCAGTTGTGGATTCCCATATCATGAATTTAAATGCACTAAAAATACATTTGTTTTTCTTAGTCGCCTGCTGCAGGTTTCCCTCAGCTTTACAGGCCACTGCTGCAGTCACACATTGGTTCAAATTGGAGCTTTTGCAAATACTGCTCTACAGGAATAGTCATGCAGGGTCACATCAAAGGTCTGATCTCATTCAAAATGACAAAGAGCCTTCCCCTGGTTTAACTTCCAAGCTTCTGGCAGGTGGTAACATGGTGCCTTGCTGAGCCAGGGCTGGCATCTGTGTCATCACATTTGCTAGTTATCAATGAACATAATCATCATTATTTTCTCTGATTTCATTTGGAGCCTTTTTATTGTTTTGCTCTCTGTACTGCTCTCTGGCAAGTTCTATTATGAGTGGTGAGTTTTATTAATATTGGCCTGGGTGTTTTACTTTCCCCCTTCTGGAAGCCTTGCAATTGATTTGTTCTGCAGGCAGAGGTTTCCTTCCAGCAGCACTGTAGATCCATGGGGATCGGCAGGTGCAGACATGCCCTGCCCACAGCATAGGAGCATCACAGCACTGTGTCTGCAGCAAAGACCTCTCATGGCCTCCTCCATCATTTGTTCACCCTGCAAAGGTCATGGGTAAGGTACGCTGTAAATGTGTGACAGGATCTAACTGCCAGCTCCCTCTGTAGGACAGATACACAGGAACTGCCCAGCCTGTCCCTCCCCTCCGTGTGTGATGAAAGCCATCCCTACTGCTGCCCACCTTCAGCTCTGCACCCCACAGGCAGGGGATGGGAGGGGAGGCTCTGTGTGTGGGGTTATCTGTAGGGAGCACTGGTCTGCCCTCTTCTGAAACTTTAGCAAATAGTGATAAAACATAGGGATGAATGAGAGAGCCAAAGACCTCCACTGTTGCCCAGTCTGATGCTGCTTCCTTGCCACACTTCCTGGCTCTACACTTGCTTTCAGTGTCTCCAGCCTGTTCTGGAGGGAGCCATGGTTCCCACCTGCAGCCCAGCTGGACACTGTGGGACATGGAGCATCCCACAGTGACATGGGACCCACGTGGTCAGTGTGGCCATAGGCGCAGCTGTGAGTAGGCTGGAGCACGGCCAGGTCCTCTCACAGCTGGCTCTGCCACTGCAGCAGCTCCACAGGAGATCCAGGTGTTGGGATGGGCAGCAGGCCACCATCAGCTGCCCCCATCACACCAGTGCCAAGGGCCATGGCCAAGCAGGATGTGCAGCTCCTGCATTGCAACGGGGGAACTCTTTGGCTGATTAATTTCTTGGACATTTCTTCCATGCTGGCTGTTAATTAAAAAACAGAAAACTCTGTTAACACATCCTTAAAGGTCAAGTGCTTTGCTGCAGGTCAAGTTTAAACAGCTAAGCCATGATGTAAACATATCCTTGCTTAGAAGCTACATACTTCCATGATGGAGTCTTTTTAAGCAGGTTTATCTGTGAACATCTTCGCAGAGTGGCTGATTTTTAACCCTGAAATATACCTGATGATACATATTTTAAGTTAGTGCAAACACCTTTTATATGACAAAACAACCAATGAATAAAAGCTACTTTGTTAACTTCTCTGATGTGTTGATGTTTAAACACGATGTAGGTTAAAAATTGCCTGCTGAAAGTAAAAGGTGCTTTCAGAAATTCATGCAGTTTAGGAATTAAATGATCAAGCCAGCTCACCAGAACATTTTGACTTCTGCATTTTTAATTGCAATTTATGCAATGTTGTGTATTTTTTTTTGCTATCATAAATGTGATTGTTTTCTTTAAAATGGTAACAACCATGTCTACTGTTTGTTGCTAATATTAGATTTTCTTTCTTTGTAGTTTCTCAAGATTACTAAAGCTAAAATAAAAAGAATCCTCTTTTATCTCTCTAAAAAATAGAGGACTGGCTTAGAGAATTAAAGACAGAGTTTAGAAAGAAAACAAATTTCTGCTTTACCTTCTCCCTGACTTCTGTGTTTGGTCAGCACAAATACACTACTAACAGCAGAACCTATGAGAGTTACAGTGACTTCTCAAAATCTTGTCTCAGAGAGGAGTCGCACAGCTTCTTGCAAAGTAATTGGTCTAATTAGGTGGTAGGAAGGAGCTTCTTTAAATTCCTCAGAAATTAAGACGTGTCATCCGCTTAACATCTTAGCATCTGTTACTGCCTCTTGCACATTTCTCCACTACATCAGTCTGAAGGACGTTTTCCTGGGCATTTCATAGATAAAAAAAAACAAACAACCAAGCTCTTAAAACAGAGAAGAAATTGGCTTTTTCTTCAGTGGGATGAAGCATGTAAGGCATTTCACCCCCTCCTTATTTCTCAGTTTGGTGCGTGTTTGCCTGGGTGAGTACAATAATCACTTTGTTAAGTAAAAATATTGGAGAATACAAGCATAACCTTAAATCCTGTAGTAATCCTTACTGATGTGATAATGTTGTCCTGAAATGTTTTCCTTGGCAACTGATCCCTGTGCAAATGTTACTCTCTGTGTTTATATATTTGGAGTATTGTTTCAAATGGGCTAATTTGAATCTTTAACAGACAGTCAGTAGAATGACAACTAATTTGTTGTTTCTTGTTTGTTTTTTTTTTTTTAACTTTGCTGTTGTCTGGCAGCAAGTAAGTAACTATTTAATTATGGCTAATTGCTCATGCAGTAGGCATAATTTTAAGGTAGAATGTGCTTAGAACACTGTGTAAGGATGAAGGGTAAGGTACTAAGGTACTGGGAAAGTTTCAGACTTGTATGTGTAGTGTAGAGGAGAGGTGTGCAGTCATTGCAAGCTGAAAAGGTTCATTTTTCAGTGAAGCTGTCTGGAACTGGTTGCGATTTTTTAGAGAGATCCTGCTACTTGTTTTGTTTCAGTTGGTTTGGGGTTTTTTTACATACTCTCTGTTTCCTGCAGTGTGAATACTGGCACAGTGGCATGTAGAAGTAACTTTATTAAAAATATTCATACAGATACAGTTCTGAGAGTCCATTGCAGGAACTGGGTGTGTTGTGCACTCATAGTATTCCCAAAACAGCTCATGTTTACTGAGAGTCAGGTAATTAACTGAGTCAGCCAAATAACTGCCACCTACAAAATGCTTTTCTTTGGCTTCTGTTTTGTTTTAATTGCAGTTCAGGCAAATTATGCCCCCTATTTCTTTGATAATGGAGCCAGAAGCACGAACGGGAACATGGCACTTCTCAGCCTTTCAGAAGACACACCTGTTGGTCAGTATTTAAACTAGTATAATTAAACTGTGAAACTGGAGTTGCTTGCTCTTATGATTAACACATATATTTTGCTGTAGGTTGTTGTTATATCCTATGATCCTACACAGTTTTCTCTCAAGACTCTAACTGGCCTCAATTTAAAATGACATGTTTGAATTGTAGCTGCAATTTAAAACATGAATTTTAGCTCCCCTTTTTTGGTCCACCAATTTATTCATAGCTTCAGGGCACACACCTTTGGGGTCAGAAATAAATTCGTGGTGGTGAGAAGCTTCCTCCCAATCCTCTAAATGCTTATGAGAAGAAAGCCTAGCTGCTAGTAATTTTATCAGCCTTGATAAAAGCAAGCTGTACATTGAAAAGTAAGAGGTATGATTTTCTTTAAACAGTCACCACATTTTTCTTGTTTACTGTACAAATGGTAGAAAATGTTTCCACTTGTAGTGAAAATTGCTTTGTCTAAATAACTGATGTTTTTTTAAAAAAGTTTAGTTTTGCTTTATTGAAAATTCAAAAATTTATACTATTTTCAGATTTCAGCATTTTGAGGCAGGTGTATCTATGCTTTCTCTACCTGTAGTTGTATTAAGAAAAAAGAAGAACAAAAGGTGTTTTATAATCGCTATTTTCCATGGAAGAAGGATAATTTCCTAACATTTAAAAAATTATATGTAAAATATATTCCAGTGGTGGACACCACCTTTTCTTCAAACTTTGCACTGAGGTTTTGTTTAGAATTTTCTACTGTTTGTTTGTAGCTTTTATGGGCTAAATCAGAAACTTATTTAGTTATTGCAAATTGAGTACCAGAGCACCCCTTTTCTAGCTGCCTCATGCATAGAGGAGAGAGATGGCTGCACAGGGGGTGCACCTGAACACCTGCTCCCAGGGCTTGGGCAGCTGGGGGATGGATCAGAGGGCACAGCCTCTCCTGGAAGCCTGACGCTGCCACCCACGCCTTCCTAAACAAGACCAAGGTCACTCACTGCTTTGGGAAGCAGCTGCCTGGGTTTATCAGAGTCTCCATTTCTGAAGCTGTGGTGCTAATGCCGGGCAAGAACCATGTGGGGCCTGCTACAGGGTGGAGAGAGGATGATAGAGAAGCAGTAAATTCTCATTTACCTGCTCACTTTGAGAAGAGGAGGAAGAGAAGGCAGAACATAGCATAGAAGTGATACATCTCACTGATGAACTTAAAAAAAAGCTTGCTTATGATGCAGTGGGAATTTGCTATTGCTTAGTCAAGCTTAAGGGGAAACCTCAGCTGAAGGCCAGCAGTAATGTAGTGGCACTTGGAAAAGCCAGAGGCTTTTGCTGTACTTCTGCTTGGATTCACATGGAAACTGCTCCTGCTCAGTCTTGGCATTCCCTACAGTTCTGCTGATTTCTGGTGTAAGATTAGCCAGTGGAATCACTTGTCTAAGCATAGATGAGGCTTGTAATGCCAGACTGCCACAAATTGGGACCCCAGCTCAGTTTGTTAGGGGTGGTGCTTGCCAACTCTGCCACTGAAACTGCAGGCAGTACAACTCACTTGCCATCAAACTCCCAGTCCTTGGTGTGGTGCCAGCTCACAGACATTTACAGAGCATCAGCCTCTCCCTGCCACCACTGGGAGCCTCCAGCCACCTGTGTGGGGATAGGGAGCTAAAGGTGGCACAGAGCCACAACACAGCCAAAATGTCCTTCCTGTCAGGACTGCAGCACCACATGGTCTCTCAGATGACAGCACTCCCTGCAGCAGTGAAGTACAGCACTAATTTCCATCCACTGCATCTGATCAGGGGCTCCAGCAGCCAAAAAAAGGAGAGGGTGCGTTCCTCGACAGCAAAACAGAGTGAGGGATCAGAGCCTGTGTTAGTGCTCTTGTAGCTAGCCCAAGTAAGAAAAATGAGAAATACATGATGGGCTTCTGCACGTGCTTTTGTAACATTAGAAACCAGGCACGTAGGTACGTAGAGGTCCCTGAAGAGTTTGTGCTTTGGTTGCAGCAGTGATAAAGCTCAAGCTGCTCTGTCTTCAGTGCCTCATGCCTGCTGGCTTCATCCAGAACATGTTTACATGTGTTTAAATTGGCTGGCTTGTACTTATTTGATGTATAAGTGTGTTCTAAAAGACAAGAGAGAAGCAGCTTCTTGATGAAAGCTCCAAAGGGCTTGTAGAAACCCTTGGGAAAGGGAGATAAGCCCTTACTTTTGAGAAGTCCAAATGTGTTTGCCTTGCCAGTCACCCACCAGTGCTTCTTTGGGCTAATTGCCACAACACACTGACAAACTATCACTTTGAGTAGTGCAAGGACCTCTCTTCTGAAAGCACCTTTGGATGTTCCATTGGAACATGGTTTCTTGAGGTTTGCTTAATGCAAACTGCTGCTTCTACATGCTGCCCATGCCAGCACAGCCATTCCTCGGGAATGGTTTGACAGAGAGGTTCCCAGGGGAGGGCACAAATGGAACCAACACTTCAGTGCTGCAGTGCTGGGTGTGCATTCAGCTTTGTACAGTACAAGACAATTGGTGTTCACACGAGACCATAGTCAGAGTTTTCGTGCTAGAGCTGTGAGGGATCACACATTGTCCCTGCTAAATGTCTACCAGGCTGGCCCTTTTCTGTGGCCCCAGTGATGGGTATGGCACTGCAGAGTAGGCTATTGTTATTCATCACTCTGCCTCAATCTCCTCCAGAGGAGGAGAAAGAATCTGGTCTCCCATTTCCATGTGCAGTTCCAAGCATCCACACTGCAGCAGTCATCTTTCAGTTTGAGAAGAATGACCAGTGACAAAACGGGAGATAAGTCTTCCTTATGCTTGATTCTGGATGGCTTCACTCAGGATGATGTCCTGCAAAAATGGGCAGGTTGCTATTAGGTCTTCCTTGTCCTTACATAAAATTTGGAGTCAAGAGCAGGCTGCTTTTCTTGGCAGCAGCTGGTATCTGACTTGAGCAACGCCATGGACAGCAGCTTTAATGAACCTCCCTAAATTTTACAGTCTTTGGCCCTGCTGAAATTGCAAGCATTTGGGAAAGTGGTATGTTAGTTATATTCCCAGACAAGGGACATGCAACATTTTGCAACACTGAAAGGAGACAATGGGTTCTCTGTGTGACTGTAGTGGACACATCAAATTCATTACCATGCTCATATCATCCTTAACTTGACCTTCTTTTCCTTTGTCCAGTGTTGCTTATTTAGAGATAGCTGTAAGTTGTCTACCCAGTTGCATACATTGTGCCATAAGTTATCATAAAAACAGCAAATATTCTTTCTGTGTGAATGCTTGAAAGTATCTGCAGATTCCCAGATCCTGTTTCTTCCTGCAGAGCATGAGACCCCTCAAGGTAAGAAGGGCCAGGACAGCAGCTCCTTCCAGTGCCAGACTTAGGAATTGGAAAAGTTATGAACTGCAGTAGCAGTTGTGGTTCCTGGCTGTTTGGCAGGGAAGGTGGGTAATTAGCTCTTTGCAGAGAGTCGCCTGTGTACATACAAAATGTGCGTGTGCTCCTAATAGAGGTCTTAAGCCATGAGTGGGATGCTATTTCAGGTTGTTTGTTTCATCTTACCTCTTAATCCCTGTAAGCCCTCAGAGTGGGAACAGAGCGGGGCTGGGAACAGCTGCAGGGCAGGGGATTGAAGCATACTCAGAAGGCCTAAATTCATTACTCTCTCAAAGCCCAAGCATTACCAGTGCTCTGAAGATCTCTGCATGTCTCTTATCCTTGCATTTTCCTTTCTGTTTTCACCCTTGCTCCCACGTGGGCACTCCTCCCTCACTTCCATTAAAAGCCAGTTTATAGTGACAATTCCTTGATCAAAACTACAGCTGGCTGACTGACCCCTCCAGTTCACTCCATCCTTCAGGCTTCCCCTGTTCCTATACACTCCTGGTCTTTGTTTCTTCATATCAGTCACAGCTGACTGTGTAGAAGTCCCCTTGTTCCCTCTGGTACCTATCATTCCTTCCTTGTTCCTGGCACCCTGATCCACCCCTAAGAACGCTGGGAGCTACCAAACACAAGTGTTAAGCACAGCCTGCCTCCTGCACCACTGCAGCAGAGCGAGCAGTGCACAGAGTGAAGCCCCCCGCAAAGCCAAGCACTGCGCAAAGATGCACTGAGGACTCGCAGGTGTTACAACCTTCAATTTTGTGCTAATTCTTCTGACAGGAATTACAGAAACATCAGAAAATTGCACTCAAATGACTTCTCCTTGGAGATTGTTGCTGTGGGTGCTGCAGGGACAGGTTGCTGCTGTTCGTGGCGTGAAGTTTCAGGCCCCATCCTGAGCTCTTGCTGCCCTTTCCCCACGGCAGACATTTGCAGCTGCAGGGCCTGTTTCAGCTGCTGCTGTAAGCAGCCGTGGCTTTTGAGCTGCTGATCCTAGCCATGTCCCTGCTTTCCCAGCCAGCTGGTGCACCAGGGTGCAGGGAGGGAGCAGGAGTTGCCTGGGCATACTCTGGAAGGAGCAGTAGCTGGGAGTGAATGGGAAAGTAGATGTTTTTGAGGTACCCATCCTGTGTGGTGCATATCCTCCAGGAACCTGAGCTCTCCTTTGCTAGGGGTGAGCTTGGAATGTAAAATAGCCATTTGTAGGCTCTGTGTTAACTGTCCACTTCCTTTCCTGATGGGGAAATTGCCCTTGGCTAAGACAGGTGGAGAGCAGGCATGTAACCCCAGGCAAGATGGTATTTGCTGTGACACTGGGAACAGAGGTATCCTGTCCTGGGAACATGGCCATGGATGTCCCTCTCAGCATCTTGTTAACAGATGTCAGCTGCAGTGGCAAAGGACAATGGCAGGACTAAGCATGAGTCCAAAATGAGCTTGGCTTGTTTAACTGACGGGGAGGGGATTTGATTGCTGAGTGTTGCACAGTAAGAAAGGGAGAACTTGTCTTCAATGAAAGGGCCAAACCAGCCCCAGAGCATGTGGGCAGAGGCTGGCTGTGATTAAATTTGAGTCAGAAGTGGAGTAAAATAGAGCAATGGCATCATGGGAGAGCTATTTAGCTGAGTGGCAGGAGCAGAGAGCAAATGACTTGTTAAGATGTAATAGGAAAACAGACTGAAAGCCTGGCATGGCTCCTGGGAAGCAGCTGTATCAGGAAGCAGCAAGTAGCTCCCTAGGACTCCCCTCTCCTAGGCTGCTGCACCATCCCCTAGGTGCTCAGACCATCCTGCTCTTCCAGCTGGGGCCCTTACGTAGCATTTGCCATATCCCCAGTAATGACTCTTCTATTCTCAAATCTTTCTGACAGGAAGAGGCTGTTTACTTGGTATTCACTGATAAGATTTTAGCTGCCTTTTTCATTTATTTCCTTTTCAGCAAGTAGAGGCAGCACACTGAGAAGAGATTTTTAATTGGCATTAACACTGTGCTGAGAAGTGTTCCTGGGGGTGTTAATGATATGGAGAGTACTTGCAGTGGAATTACAATTTGGAAAAAATAAGGAATTATAATGAGTTAGAAATAAATTTTGATCCACAATGAAAAGGCACACAAATGTTCTGTATTATGAAAAATGAAGTATCAGCTTTAGCTAAAAAGCAAACAGTCCAGTGCAAAGATCAAGGTTTTCCTTCATTACTTGCTCAGAAACCTCAGTTATCTCAGTCTGTACCAATATTAATGTTTCTTCTCACATTTAGCAGCAAGAAAATTCCTGTTTTACTTATAAGAAAAGTCCAAGTTTATTCCTATCCTTGCCTTTCCTTGTACTTACACAGTTCAGTTGTTATAATCAGAGGAGTCTTATCAGACTGCTCATTGTCTTTGCCTAATAATTTTCAGGGACCACAGTTACAAACGTGTTGTTATCTTCTGCTCTGTTTGGTGGGAAAAATCAAAGAAAAATGTGGAAAGTGTTTTGTAGTTTTGTGAACTTCTTTTGCAAGTCTTGACTATTTGTTGGCTGGCTGAACCAGCTCATAACAGGGTCTGTTGTTTCTTCTCCTGTGGGCTCATTGATTTTTGCAATATGAACGTTTTCCTGTACAAAGCTGCCCAAATATTGCCCTAGTAATTATCATAAGAGAGTTTGCTCATCAGTGAACACAGATTCCACACAGCTTGGCATAATCTTCTGCTATGCCAAGAAGACATCTATGTTTTCTAAATACCACCACTGATTCCTGGCCATTGCATGACCATTAAGCTCACTGAGCAGCTTCACAGTTTACGTGCCAATGAATAAGCAAATGAGGCCTGAAAGGTTGCCTTGCAAAACTGAAGAAACATTTGAGAAGCCGACCTGTGAGTGCTGTGGGCAGGACATCAGTCAAAGCCCTAGAGTTAAATAAAAGCTTATGGATCTGGTCAGGGAAAAATTCCACTGCCACTGCAGAGAGGAGATGAGAAAAAGATTGCAACTTTTTAGTTCAGAATTAAAAATCCCTCAAACTCAGGGTCAGTGTAGTTTAAAACGGGAGTCTTCTTGGTTCCCTTTAACAGTGTTCTTCCTTAACTTCATGCTAATTTTCTTAGCAGAGATCCTTCCATCATATATTTGATTTGCATGCATGAACAAAACTCACTATTAATCAATGCAATATTTCCAGTGCAGAGGACTTTGTTAGATCTCAAGCACAATTTCTGTGCTTAACCTCTACAACTTAAATATCTCAGGTAATTGACCCAAGGCACAGAGGACTGGAAGGAAACAACAACGTTTTATATTTCAGGTTCAATTTACTCGTATTTGTAAAGTGCTTGAAATTATTTGGATGAAGGTATTAATGCACAGTAGAATGACAGACATGCAATTTAAAAAAAAACAAACAACCTAATAAACACTCTCACCATGTTTTGAAAAAGTGTTATAACTCCCCCAGGAAGTATCACTTATGATACACAAAGTCAGTTTACTGAAAAAACTGGCACCAACATCTCAAATATTTAAAATTAGAAATAACAGTCTCTATCCCCAGGTTGTGAAGGAAATACGTCGGAAGGAAATACATGAGTTGGAAAATTTTTTCATTGGCATGAGCATGAGTGGGTGTGTCAAATAGAAAATTTAATAAGAGAAAACTAATGAGGGGGAGTGAAGTACGAAAGAAGAGTTTTGCATCTATTAATTCGGAAAGTGATAAAGTCTGGAAATGTTCTTGCACTTCCTGAGTTCCAGAGCTTGGGTCCAGTCCTGCATGAGAGCTCCCTTCAGTTGCCAGATTGTCTTTCTGCTCCTCTGCAATTCTCTTGTTGCCACAGAGCAGAGATCTGTGAGAGCCTTTCAGTACTGCTGAGGTTGTCACCCACTTGTACAACAGCACCACTTTGGCTCGCCCAGGCCAACAGTTAGTCAAGAGCTTGTCACCTGTGTAAACACTTGGGACGTGAGCAGTATTGACCTGGGTGCAGTTCCACAGGAAAGGGCCTGAAGGGACAAAAACCAGCACTCATCAACTTGATTTAACCAGCTGGCTAAAAAGGGGTCATCAGAACTATTGAACTGTCTGCTTATCCATACTTCCCGGTAAGGGGGTTTGATTGGAAACCTTTGCCTGCCACAGGGTAGGTGAGTTCCTAAGGAACAGACCAGTGAAATATTCACTGATTGAACTAACCACAGAGAAATGCTGTTGAATGTCAATTTTTCAGGTACCCATGTGTACACTCTGAATGGAACTGATCCAGAAGGAGATCCTGTGACATATGACCTGACCTATGAAGCTGGATCAAGACGCTACTTTTCGGTTGACAAGAACCTTGGAAATGTTACGCTGATCAAGGAGCTTGACAGAGAGGTACAGTCAAATTCCACAGTACAGGTGTTTGTGGAATTTCTCTCCATTTGAGTTGATCTGCTGCTTTGGGAGGACAGTGCCAGCTTATTTGCCCCTGAATCATGTACTACACTTTGCCATTCTAAGACATTATACTTCACTCATCATGTAGTTTTCCAGTTGACTTGTGTCACTAACACTGCTATCAAATTTTTCAGCTGCTGTCTGTCATGCTTTTGTCAAAAGAGGAGTTTATTTCTATCTTCCCCCACCCAAACCCCATCAAGAGCTTAGGGGCAGTTATCGTCCTCAAATCCTCAGACAGGGCACCTTCCTGTCATTTGGAGAAAGATTTGTGCAAGCAGCATTCCAGGACACTCCCCTAGTACATCATAGCCCTTTAGTCAATGTAACCCTGTGGGTCAAAGATGTTCCCAGCAACAGTGGCCTAAAGGCAGCCTTATTCTGGGAACACAGGCATTGAACCCTTCACATTTCCCTCATAGAGAAGGGTACACAGTACTCGGTAAACCCTTGAAAATGATGTATACTGAGATGGAAAAATTTTGAACCAACTGTCTTTTTAGGGAATGTTTCTTGAAAAAGATGACTGATTTTCATTAGCACTTTACAGAGCAACAGGGTTACCCTGACCAACCATGTCTTGACAGTAGCCACAGAAAGTTCAAGATACCCACAGCTGGAGCTTCTGAGAGGTCTTCCTAGTCTGTGCTGATTGTTTTGTGGTATTAGTTGTTGTTTTCATATACCTGCCCAGACACATTTAAATCTGCAGTCCCTTTTCCAATCAACACCATCTCTCTAACAAAGGAATTTTCTTGATCTGCAGAAGGAAGATGAGATTGAAGTTATTGTCAGTATTTCAGATGGCCTGAGTACAGTAAGTATTTATGCTGTAGCTTGTCAAACTGTCTATCCCCACAAAAAAAACAAATACCTCCTCCTATTAAATTACCTTGCAGGGGCTATCTCATTTGATCAGAAAACATAATCTCATTTACCTCCTGTTCGACGAGCCTCTGAACTCACAGTAGCTCAAGTCTCACTCTATCTCCTTGTAATTATTTGAGGATAATTACAATGTAGTGTGAGCTCAAAGACTGACTTAGTGGCCTGTAGAATTACTGCAGAATTGCAGGAGCTTCCTGTGAAGTTTCACTGCCAGTGCAGTAGGATTTATGCCTAAGAATCTGGAGAATTTTTTGAGAAATGCATGATAATAAAGGAACTAGTGTTGGGCACCCAAGAGCTGACTGTCCCTCCACCCCCACAGTGTTTCTCCAGCATGACATTAAGAAGATTTGCTTAGGCTAAGGCAGTGGGAGTTTTCTTGTCTGTTGCTGGATAAAGCTTTGATTGCGTCTAATCATTGAGGACTTATCTAAGGCATTGCACAAGCATCCAGTCCTACTTCCACAAATTTTGTTGGCATTTTCAATTATGGGCTGATGCTGTCACAGCCAGGATAGTTGTCTGCCAACAGGACATAAGCTTCATCACTAGAGATGCCACAAAAGTGGGACCTTCTTACTATCCACAAGACTGGATAATTCTAGAGCTCCTCCTCATCTCAAACAAATTAATTGAGATTACTACAAGAAATGCTTGGGAGGTGCCAGCTCCTACAGGCACAGCTGCCCCAGCAATCTCTGTAAACAGGAAATAATGGGATGACATCCACATGTCCACTTGCAAACAGCCAGGGAACATTTGCTTCTGAATTTTTACAAGAAAAACCCGCATTTTGTTTAAGATGGATTGTTACATGTTAGTAGCATGTATTTGTGCATCCAGATTATGCATGCTATTAACCTAATATCATGATATCAAACAAGGCATTAATGAATGCTCTTGGCTGTCAAGCACCAATTTTTACAAGTCTTTTACATAATATCATAAATTGCGTGATGGTATCTTGAATGCCATGAAGAAGAAAGAAACCCTTGAAAATCAACCCCGATCTGTAATTTATAAAATTCTCTGGGACTTTTTCTTTAGTCTGGAAGTATCTGAGTGTTCTCCACAAGAAAATTCTTCTGGATTAGAGGATTTTCTATATGTTTTCACATGTGCTCAGTTTTGGTAGTGCATAGATGTTCTATTGCAACAAAATTTGTTATTGCCTTTGACTACACCTTAGTAGGCAAATGAATGGGTATATATTGAAAAACAACTTCAGTAATAATATGTTCTTTGTATTCAACTCCAGGTTTCTGAAAAAGTCAGGATCCTTGTAACGGATGCTAATGATGAGAGCCCAGAGTTCATCAATACACCTTACATAGTCGAAGTCCCAGAGGTTGGTGAAGTTCCTTTGCATACTGGAAGTATACTCCTATAGGATATAAAGAGGGACCAATATGTTTCAAGTAAAATAACAGGATGTGCACGACAAATTTGCATTCTTTTGGTTTAGGGTTAGTGTAGATATTTAATATTCACTACAAACTTAGGGAGTAAGTCTGTAGGTACTTAAGGTGTGCTGTTTTGGGGGTAAGCTTCAAGATGTGAGCCACTGAGAATTTTTAGAGTTGACTACAATGGGAATAGGATACACTCTGTCTTAGCTAAGGTTTTCTGTTATTTTTATTCCACAAAGTGTATCTTCCTTGTACTTCTCCACCTCTTCCCTCTTTTCTTTCTGCTCTTTGCTTCCCTCAGTGCTTTTGCATTCTTTCTACCATCACTCTCTTTTTCTGCCTCCTTGCATGCTCATTTTTCATTTCTTCTAACTCATCTGGTTTTCTACTTCTGTGTGACTGGTAACTCTTTCTGGTCACAGAACACTCCCTCCAGCAGCAGTATCTTTAAGATTGAGGCAGTAGACAAAGACACGGGTTCTGGAGGAAGTATCACCTACTTCTTGCAGGTAAGGTATTGTCTGTACCTTCAAAAATCTTATTTACTGAGATCTCATAAAGCAGATTAAAATCAGATTTGAGGGCCGAGCTTGTTGTAGTGCCTATAGGACCAATTTTGTACTGTGCACTGACAAAACATACGAGTTCTGGTTGCAAACGGCCAAAGGCAGTCCAGCAGATAGGAAGGGGAGCTGGAATTGCCACTAAGACCTCTGTGCTTGCCAGCAGGACTCCTTGTGGCAGGGCCCTTCCTTTGGAGTGACAAGGAGAGCAAGATTAGCTGGTAATCTTGTATGCTTATGGGATTTCTAAAGCATGAAATAGCTTTCTTTAGTAAGCAAAATGCAGCAGAAACCCAAATGTGCCCTTTGGTGTAGAAGGCTGGTGCATAATTTATACCTGGATCCCAGTGTGAAATATGAGGTGCTAAGTCTTCTCACTGACAAAGCTGTGACTGCTTGAAACCAGCTTTAAGTTGCTGCCCACTGGTGAAGAATTGAAAGGGCTCCGTATTTAAACCTGAATTTTTGTATTACAGACCTTCTGCATTCCAAAAGGGCAACGTTTTACATTATATCCTTCAAATTCCTTCTTCCTACAAGCAATTTCATCCAGATTACCTGCAGTTTCCCCTATTCAAGAGGGAATGGGAAAAAATTAAAAAAAAGGCAGATTTGTTGCAATATTTAATTTGGACACAAATATGGAAACAAGTTAGAAGATATTTACATGGCACTAAAGCTAGTCCTGTTAAGAGTTTGAGCATACTGTGAAAGAACACCTTGAGTACCTTGTTGAAATTTAGCTTTGATTTCACAAATAATGATCCATTTAGGATTCAGTTTTGCATAGGGCTTTTTCCAGTGAGCTGATAGATTATGAACAAAGAAACAGCAATTTCAAACTTCTCTCTCTAGTTTACATATTTGTGTGGCAAAAAGGATACTAAATATGTGTATTTGTTGAAAAAAATCTTGCAGTGTCTTTGGGCACAGTCTCTGAGAATTCTCAAGGTGCACAGATAAAACGTCTTCTCAAGTCTGATGTAGGCAGGTGGTGATGTCTACTGAAATGGCCAAGATTGTCTGGCGGTGCCCTCTGTGTATGGATACCAGAACAGACGTGTTTGTATGGATATCTCCAGTTCAGAGGAAAGGAGGGAGGCATTCTTTAGGCCTCTTTGAATATCAGATGTCTTTTAGAGTTTGTTTGTACATCACGAAAACCAAACCATCACTGTATTGACAAAAATCTATTGACAATAAATCTGTACCTTTCTTGGTTTTTTTTAAAGCCCACAGAATTTTGAAACACTAAGGGGTAACATCTTTTTTTCGTCTTCCTTTTCCCCTCACCTTTTTTTCTGTTAAGACTCCCACCCTCTTTCAGTGCAATGAACTGCATTTAAAATTTCACAGTGAAATACTAAAAGATTAAAAATATCTACATTTGAGGTAACTGATTTATTTTGAATAATGAGAGACTCGTGGTTGGTTCATGAATTGTTCATAAACATACAGAGGTGAAATTCATCAAATACATTATTCACCCAAACCATATCATTATTCTAGTCTTCTCCCTTAGCAGATGAAATAAAAGATGAATCCCCACAGCAATATTATTTCCATACCTGTAATCTCTTGCTGTTTCTTCTTTTCTTTTTTCCTAGAACATCCATGCTAATAAGTTTACAATAGACCGTCACAGTGGTGTCCTGCGCATCAAAACAGGGGTCACCCTGGACTACGAGAAATCAAGAACACATTTTGCTGTCGTCGTAGCCAAGGTATAAGGCTTTTATCTGAAACTGGAGGAGGTGGGATGTTGTATTTGAGTAGGGCTGATTAGTGCGAGTACAGTGTCGTACATTCAGGCAGCAGAATCACTCTGTAACATCTGGAGGTGGGGGTAACACGGAAAAGTGAGGGAGGAAAGGTAACCAGTGTCTGCTGCTGAACTACATCTGGAGGGAGTGTGTTTCCCACATGTCATTCATGTCACCTGTGTTTTGAGAGTCACCAAGAAGTAAAGGGTTGCTGTGAGCAGCCCCGATTTCAGGAAGCATCAGCTTTTGAGCGATGTCAGGTGCCCAGAACTCCCTCATGCTGCCCAGGGCACAGCCCTACTGCCATGAGGGCAAACCCCTGCCAGGCAGACGGTCAGGTCACAGTAAGACAGGGCACAGCTGGTCCCAGCACACACAAGGGATGGACTTCTCTTCTGGAAAAATATGTGGGTGTTTCTTTCTTTCACTTCTCTGTTGCCCCATAGCTGGAGCTTATTCAAATCCTGCAAATATTGCTGCACATCCCCCCTTGCCACCATCATTACTGGCAGTGCTGTGCCTGTGACTTGGCTGAAGGTTCGTAACAGGCATTAAAACGTTATAGATTCTGAAGTCTTTCAGGATCTGTGGGGACCTGTCACACAAGCAGGCTCACATGGATTGAAACAGAACAATTTTGCTGTTAGTTATGATTTTCTCATATTTTATGGAAAATGTATGAACCTTTTTATGTATTTACTTAGCCAAAGTTCGTTTGAGGAGAAGTAACAAAATTTGGCTTCAATGCTGCCTTTGAGGCAGTAAGGAGGAAAACATGAGTGTATCTTTTCCAAGAAATGGAATTTTTAGAATTGATGCTGCAGACATATTGAACAATTCACCCTCTTATACACCAGCATTACTACTGACCTCCAGCTGGTGCTCTGAGACTGAGTGTGTTACAAGATTCTGAAATTGCAAGTCATTTTCCTAATTGGTTCTGCTGTATCAGTCATGCAGAGTTGGTTGTAGTCAAGTCCCCAGAGACTGTTTATACACCATGACTATCTCTCAGTTCTTGGCTGCACCTCTCCTCTGTTCTTCCACTTTACCACACAAGAATCCCTAAGAGTCTTTGAGCATGACCACTGTGTATTTCCCCCTAGAAATGCACTATCTTGCTACGGTGCATTGTCCTGTGTTTATGACAAGACTGTATGTGGGAGAAAAAGGTGTAGACCTTAGTCACTAAATTTTTGCATTGGTTTCTAGCATTCTTTTTTCCTGCCAAAAATTTGTATTCCCTGTCCTGTGTGTTGTTAATAAAAGATCATGAATGACTGCATATATTGGCCCAATCACTTTTAATGTAAGAAATTACTTATGAGATACTGCAAGCTGTCTTCCTATTCAGAGAGGGAGCAGGACAAATAGCAAAGAGAAGGGAATAGGGCAGCACAGATTAACTGGTGTGTTGAGAGCGAGAAAGGATTCCTGGAATTGTGCTTCTGAAGGCTCATGAGGTCCATGCAATGCCATAAGCTGATTTGCAGACATGTTTCAGCACAAGCATCTGATGATGATTTCTCTTCTAGGACGGTGGTGGGAAGCTCAGGGGAGACAACAAAGTGTTCTCAGCCACAACAACAGTTACTATCAATGTTCAGGATGTTCAGGACACGCCTCCCATGTTCATTGGGACTCCCTACTACGGATATGTCTATGAGGATACGCTCGCAGTAAGTACTGGTTTTCATCTGTGCAGCCTTTCCCATG
Organism: Sclerurus mexicanus; assembly: GCA_013396755.1. Taxonomy (NCBI): domain Eukaryota; kingdom Metazoa; phylum Chordata; class Aves; order Passeriformes; family Furnariidae; genus Sclerurus; species Sclerurus mexicanus. The sequence goes on along the minus strand of VWZF01001556.1, from coordinate 321,585 downwards.
TCAGCTAAGATGGCCCCATGGTTTCTAGCACAGGTCTTATTGGAAATAGAACCTACACTCTGATATGACTCTTAGGTGAAATGAGTTGATGAAATCTCAGATTTGTTCGTATTTACATCTATTGTGAATTTGCCATGCAAGTCTTCCTTCTATTGTCATTTAAGTTCAATAGGACTCTGCCTATTTATGTTGGTCTAAGCCCAGGCAGTGACTAAGAGCTTCCATAGCTCAGACCTCCAGAAGCACTTGGCTGAAGGCTTAAGCAGGCTACCAGTTACCTCACCTGAACACATCATGCTGGAAGCCTTTGTGCATTTGTGTGCTGTGTGGTCTCACAGTGCTTTTATTTTCTATCTGTGATCAGTCTGATACCCATGGTTCATTGTGCAAGATGTGGGGAGAATTTATGCCCAAGTGCTCCAGACTCTGTGCTGTCCCGTGGACGTCAGCTGGGGAGAAGCAACCCTGACATCCCCAAAATGCAGGCTGCTTTCTGCTCAGTGACTGTTGGCTAGGCAGAGTGGGCCAGGAACTCCTCCCGGGCCTAAACCCCATCAGGTTATCAATCAAGCAGGGAGAACCTAAGGGAGAATGATTCACAAATGGGGACTTTCAACCACTTGTTATTCCTGAAGCTGCAAACTAATGAGTTTTCTCTATATCTAACAGTGACATGATACTGTGTATGGATCAGCTTTCACCCTCATACATAAGGTTTAATTAACATTTTCTTCATACATGGCACAAGATACAGTATCTATCCCTGAAATTACCCATCATTAGGCTGTTGATCTCTTTAGCAGTGTGGTTGCATACTGTTCAGCTGGTCTTCCCTTGAGTTTCAGGAAAGATTATGTCTTTACTTTCTGTCCTCAACTGCAATGTGTACTGCAGCCCTTGCAGGGCTATATACTGCAGTTCACTGCAGAGACTTACATTTCAGCAGGGCAGAGAAGCAATGCTTGTGTACTTTGCAGGTGTTTAGAATCAATGATATTATGTCTATTGATTTATTCTGCATAGTTACATATAGATTTTGAAATAACCATCAGGTGCACACCAGAGTTAGTGTTTACTATGGAAATGGGAGTCAATAAATGTTAATTACATCCAGCTTTAGCTCATAACTTGCACCATTTTGAAATAATGACGGAAGCACCAGTTGGTCCTTCCCAGTGTGGGTTTTGCTATTAGAATGAACTCCACGGAGAGAAAGGCAATAGCTGGGTTTAGTGGTGTTTGCACATTCGGTGTTAATTTTGTAAACTCGCTTCTTTTCTCCTTGGTGGAGTTGTCAGGATTTACAAGTACTCTGCCACCTTCAAAGGAACTGCACTGTATTTTGCCCAGTAGGCAGATTTTATTGCTGCTTCCAGCATAAATGATAATAAATACAGTTCTGTATTTCCAGTTGCTCTAACAGAACCTTGCTCTCGTTTGAAAAAATCACTCAAGGGTTGTCATGAAAATGTTCCTTGTTGCCATTTGTGATTAACTGACAGTAACTTCAATGTTCACTGTTTCTGCAGCCCCAAACAGTCACACTTTAGTTCAAAGGCGTGAACTGCACAGCTCGTTGCTACTTGGGTGAGCATTTTAACATAACACTCATCACCCCTCTGAGCTGATAGGAATAGTCACATGAGCAAACAGTCCCCAGCACACAAGTTCTGTACGTATCGCCCAAGGCCACCTTACTTGCACAGAAAGAATGACAGTGAAGGTTTAAGGGCAGTTAAATCACCATTATTTTCAACACAATTTTATGTCCTAAATGTTCTGTGGGCCAAGTTGCTTTGCGATCCCTGTTTGTTTTTGCTGCTTGTCTGAACTTAATTAGGTAGAACCAAACTGACCTGATGACCCCTTGGCAGCTGCCAGTGTGTCTCAGCACACTGTGTGGCCACGGGGCACACAGTGATGCAGGAGCCTACACAGTAGTGACCAGAGGGAATTTTGGTAGTGACCCAAACCAAACCTTAGGGTTCAGATTGGTTAATCCAAGTTTGTGGCTCAAGGTAGGTGTCCACGGCCACAGCTTCCAACTCTTCCTGCAACCGCTCAGCCCCGTGGCCACGCAGGATCTGCAGCTGTTTCACAGCCACAGGGGTGGGCACAGAGCAGCCTGTTGGAGTGGTGCTGTGCCCACCCAAAGCTGACTTGGAAAACAGGACAGGAGGTCTGGGCACTGGGCAAACTGGCACCAATCTTGGCAGGCACATGGCATGTCCTGAGGCTGCAGCAAACCCTGGCCCTCCTGGGGCAGCTGATGCCCAGGCACCAGAGCAGGTGTCTCTGCCATTAGTGGTGTGGCACAGGCAGGTCACACAGCAGGTCCATAGGGAACAGCAGCAGGGGTGTCCACACTTTGTATGGAGATGCAGTGCATGGGCTGGGACATCACTGGGAACAGCTAAAACTGTTGATGTAGGAACAATGCAGAGTTAGTCCAAGAAGCAGCATTCATCTCCTGCTCTGCAAAGCCAAGCACTTGGGTGGGAGTCAATGGCCCTTTCTCTGTTCCCCACACAGCACGAACACCCACTCTGCCCCCAGCACCTCACTGCAGACTTACAGAAGTGCAGTTTAATAATATGAAATTGCAATTTTGTTGCTCTGATCTCAGCACGTAGACTGTGATTTCCCATTTCTCCCCAGGGCTCTGAAGTCCTTACTGTTGTTGCTCTTGATGGAGACAGAGGAAAGCCTAACAGTATTCATTACTGCATCGTGAATGGTGAGTAGACTTGTCATGTACGAAATTTGAAGGGCACTTGAAACTAGATCTGACATTAAATTAGAATAGGGTATGCTAGAGCTTAATAAAGCTGAGACAAAATCTCATGAAATAATGTCAGATACCTCAAACAACTCCAGGGCCATGTCTACCAGAGAATAGCCAAGATACAATGCAGTGAATTTTAGTATCTGCTTCACAGAACTGCGCTTGGAGCTGCTAATGTTGCTGATTTGTTAGGCATCAGTACCCTGCTTGCCATTTCAGAAAGCATAAAGGGAGATGCATTCACTGCTACTGAGCATCTCTATCACTTAATCTGGGAGGAGAGAGACTTCACTGGGAGACCTAGACATGGTATTTAGAGGCATATTTTTATTAATATTGTGAATAAAGTGGCTAAACAGTCAAACCTCTGATTTCTTGGAAGAAATTATATTTACCAGTGAAGCAACACTGGCTGTACACTGCCATGGAAGAAAGCAGATGTTACCAGAAGATTAATGCTTTCCATCAGCTATTCTGAAAGCGTCTGTCGCACATCTTTTAATAGCACAAATGTGAAAGTTTGCTGAGTTGATGATTCATTAGCTGGTAAAGTCAACAACCTAGCTCAACTAAACTCCAGGCTACAACTTTAGTTTTGTTTGTTCTCTCTTCCTCCAAAACAAGACTTCCATAGCAACTGGGCAACTCAATTCCCAGGTGTGAGAGATCCCAGAACTTCGTAAGAGAAATGTGATGTGTAGTTGCAGAGCTATGGAGTAAGAACTTCATTGTGTTACATTATCTGAACAACCAGGTCTAGAGAGAACAGAGAGGGTTGTGACTGAGTTTTAGTGTTTGTGTGAGATGGGACCCATGCCAAGGTTTCTTCTTAATATGAAAGAATAGATAGGTTAAAAGAAGGTAGAAACAACGAGGAAAAAAAGGTTGCAAAAGACAATAGATGGAAAATGAGAAAAGGTAAAAAGAAAGGCGTAGAATGAGCAGTAGAAACAAATAAGTAGGATGAAAATATGCCAAACAAGGGGGGAATTAATTACGGAGAATAGGTGAAGGTGGAAAAAACAGAAAAATGTCAAAGGGATGTCAGATTAGCGAGAAAAAATATTAGATTTCCAAAGAAAGTAGAGGACTAAAAGTGTTCTCTGGGATAAAAAAATGGTAAAAAAGGATAAGTAGCAGAAAAGGAAGAGGCTTTCCTTATACACATTAATGAAGGATTTTGTTTGTGTGAAATGGAAAAGAGGGGAAGGGAACATGCCTTTAGTGCACAGAAAGCTGAAGAAACAGAGAACAAAAGATCTCAATAGGTTTTTACCCCTGCACCTCAGACACTAGCATTATTTGTGACAAGCCATTATTCCAATATCTGCAGGCTGGGCTGTCAAAGGGCAAGAAAATACTAACAGCAAATAGGAAATTATTTGTTCTTAATAAGCATTTCATATCCAGGGAGTGTGGGATAATAACAGAAAATGCTCCAATCCTCTGAACGTGCTGTACAAGGAACACATATACTGCTACATGGTCAAGTTACCAATTTCCCTGAGATAACTAGACAATAATGTGAAGTATGGTGGCTTGAAACCACTATTGGCTTAAGCTTCTTTTCAGTCAGCATATACTTTCCAGTCCAATGTATCTTAATAATTGCCCATTGTATGAGTCGATATCTGTTCAATGTTGTATCTCATGTGCTTTAATGAAGTTACAGTTATTGCAGGTATTAGCAAAATGGGATACTATTGAATGATTTAAAAATCAGTATTGGAATTAAGTTTGAGAAAAAAGAAAAATGACTGGGCTTGCAGGTCATCATCCTTTATTTCTGAAGTCTTCATCTCCTTTATTTGAAGGGATTTCCTCTCTTTTCCTTTCAATGGTAGACTCTGCCACAGAGCATAGGTTGTGGCCAATGTGAGGCAGCGTGCAGGAGTGGCCACAGCCCTGCGGCAGGGCAGGGCAGGGCAGGGTCCCCTGAGCTGCCAGCTGGTCCCATTCCTGGGCACCAGCCTGCTTTTGGCTGTGATGGCAAGATGGGTCCTGGCATCATGGTGAGATGCTGCCTCTCTGCAAGCTGGCATTTGCTTCAGCACAAATGTACCAGTCTCAAGGGGCTGTTGCTTGTGACTGATCTGCTCTTCAGATCAATGGAAGTGGGATGGCAGTAGCAAAGTCAGCCTGCAGCCCTATATTGCCCATGTCAGACTCTGCCTCAATGCAGAAACCTTGGGTTTTAGCCTAGATACTCCAAAACACCCTTTTTGTTTGGGACAGCCTTGCTGAGAGTCTTTTTTAACAACTGAATGTTTAAGACTAGAAGATGCTTCTCCAGAGATGCTGTCTGCAGAAAGATTGACTATGTTTTTTCGAGACACATTGTCAGACTTCTCACCTTAGCTGATATTAGTGAGAGAAATGTTCATGTTTCTCAGAGACTTGTATGCGTTTGCTAATTACAGTGACAAATGTCTATTTTTGTCTAAACCAACATATAAAAAGAGACAGCATAATAGAAATGAATACAAAATTTCTGTGACTGGTTGCTGAGGCTTGAAGAGAACCTGACCAGAGTGGGGAGAGGAAAGTGATAACAGCTACCCATAAGGGCAGAACTCCAGTGAGGCAGTCCTAGGGGAGGAAACCTTTTTTGGCCCTCAGCTGTGTTTTCATCTCACTGTGACCAGTCATAGAAATGCTTCATTTTTGGAAAGTGGCAGAGGTATGCTTAACTAAGTGTACAGTTGGTTGCTCATGCTTGTTTCAGAGAAATAAAATGTGGCATGTAACTAGAGCATCTTGGTTTTATTGCAGGAAGTGAAGGTTCGTTTGAAATTGGCAACACAACTGGAGCCATATCTGTGGTAAAAAGCCCAAATCAGCTCAAGAAAGAAGTGTATGAACTAAAAGTTCAGGTATGTTCTGTGGCCACTTTAAGACTGTTGGTCTTCTATGCCACAAAAAGGCATGATTGTCTAAAATAGTTCAATGTATAGCTGACTTTCCCTGTTTTAGAAACTGCCTGCCATATTTGAGCTGAGTGCCAGGGAGTATAAAACAGAACAAATTGCTTTTGTTCCTTGGCCTATTTAGTATCTCAAATTGCTCCTTTCAAATGAAGTCGTCCTAATTTGATCTCTTAGTCTAGAGAATCAGCATCCTTTACAGTCTGTAGATACGTGTTCTCTTTGTTTCCAGATTTTATTGCTAAACTGGGAATTAATGTCTTGTAACCTCTGTATGATGAGATAGGTAACTGTCAAATCTATGATTAGTAATAGGACCTGGACTGATCATGCAGTGTCATATCAGCATCCGCTCCCAAGGCATTGATCAGCCATATACAAATACTTGCCAAGACCTGGGTGAGCAACACCTTGATGAGCTAGTGTCCCTGTGACAGACTGCATTATGTTAAGCAGTTTCTAAAGATGAATTATTTAAAAATGTAAAGTTAAATTGAGAAGACTATCAGTTTTCTTTAGCAAATTCATATTGTTTTCCTGGTAAGGACAATATTGTCTAAGAGCAGCTTTGAGGCTTTGCACCCTGCCAGAACCAGTGCAGTGTCCCCGAGGACGCTTGCTACTGGGCTCAAGCAGCATGTTGTACTTGGGAGATCATGGAGTTCTCATGGTCTGAGTTAAACTTGGGCACCATTTCTTCCTCTGTTCACTCTGCTTTTCTGATCTACTCATTATCTATGTGGTGACCCAGAGATTGTGTAGGCTACAAAATCTGCTTGAGGAATCAAAAGGGTATTGTATTACCTAGTGTAGGTAGTGACAGGTACCTCAGTTAACAGCATGTCCAGAGAAACAGTGCCTTTGGTTTTGAGTCCTTTGAGCAAAAAGGCATGTTAGAGATAACTGTCCTTACAAAAACACCAGCCAGAGTTTCTATCCTGACAGAAGAAATATCTTAAGTTCAACCCAGTGAATCAGAGTACAGGTTGGAGTTGTTGAAACCCAGACAGATTTGTTCTTTAGTTCAGAAAAACACTAGCTAGGTTTGCTGTTGGTCTAAACTATATCCAGTTCAAATTAAGCTCATCTAGAATTGTAAATTAGAGACTAAATCTAAAAAAAAGTGTGTATTTTTTCATTTTTCAAATATTTACCTAAGTACCCCAAGTGCAGTTTTTCTTGCAGTATTCAAGGCTGCACTCCTTGCAGCAATGTGTCAATGAACTACCTGTGGTACCAAAATAAATTTAAACACTGTCTTCCTTTTCTATTCTGTCAACACTTTAGGCAAGCAATTACCTTGCCTCTATTGGATTATTTGTCTTAAGACTACTGTTTTCACCTAGGGTGAGTTACCAAGCTTGCAAAAACTAGGCACTGGGGCTTTATTTGGACTGGTTTATTACCATAATCTTCTAATCATCATAAACTTCAGGGTGAAATGGACTGAGATTTTGGAGAAATATAAGTCTGTGAATCTTTGTACAAGGTAGTGTGTTACGGTGATTTGTACATGTGGAACAATGCCTGAACATGAATCTGAAGAAAGAAAAAATACCTTCAGAATTTCTTTCTCTCTCTTGCCTGCTGCAGGCATCAGAAGTCAGTCAAGAAGGTGACATCTCTGAGCACACCTTTGCCATGGTGACCATACGGGTGGTTGACCTCAACAACCATCCACCAACATTCTATGGGGAAAATGGTCCCCAGAACAGATTTGAACTGACCATGTATGAGCATCCTCCAGAGGGCGAAATCTTAAGGGGATTGAAGATTACAGTCAATGATTCAGATCAGGTAAATGGAAACTATGTGGACTTTCTATTTTCCTGTCTTATTTTCCCAAAGACTAGAAAGAGCTGTCAGATGGGGAAATGTCATTTTAGGAGTTCAGCTATTTCACCTGCATTCCCCAAAAGCCGAGGATGGACAAAGTAGTTGTAGGGTCCAATATCACAGGGAGCCTGGACCCAGAAGTATAGTTAGTCTGTTATATACTGTTATGTCAATGACAAGGGTGGTCCTAAACCTGCAGCCCAGTTCTTGTGGCAAATGAAGTTGAACAGTCCCTATGAACTTCCCCTAAATATTGGTTACATTCAGTTGTTGCCAGTGTAATGTCCAACAATATCTTTGGAGATTTACTTAGAGGTTCCAATCACTTTAGTAACTTCAAGTGCAATTGCTGTTTGTATCTTCTCCAGCCCCTGCAGGAAACAATATAGTCTGTACCCTTACATTGTTTTTAGTACAATATTTTGTCCTTCTGGCCCTTATGTAACAGTCAGGGTCTGCAGTGCATGCTTTGATAAATCATTCCCACTGGAGTGATATTTTTAAGTAGTCTTAAAAATTATGCCAGAGCCAAACTCTAACCAGGTAAAAGGAAAGGAAAGAAGACTCTATCCATCTCAGCCTGATGTCTAACTGACCTGTGATGCCTGTAGATACTATGGTGATGGTTCCTATAGGAATCCCTAAGCTAAATACTGTATGAATGACATCCATCTGAGTTAGCCTGAGGTTAGGTAGTGACAAGGAAAAAGCTTAATGCATCTGAGAACTATATTACTATTGGAAAGAGCTTGCTTCTGTAACTGTGCTCAATATTGTGCAGGTTTGTACTTTATCAAACCCACTGGCTTCTTCCCCCTCCCTCCTGCTGCTCTGCAGCAAGCAGATAAATGACTGCTTTCAAAGCAGTGCTACGTCTATCCTGCCATTGTCACGGGGGATGCTGCTGCAGAAGGAAAGAAACAAAACCCATCTCTTCTATTTAGAGACAAAATATATATCTAGGCTGACAAAATATTCAGGCTGCAAGTTAGGCTATAAAATAAGCAGAAACCATTGATAAATACACTGTATACATTTCCTCAAGAAGCTTTCCAGTGCAGTGTAAGGCATCGCTCTAGAGGGGATGGGTTGCTTTTCTTTTAAGGCAGAGAATACAAAATTTTCCCTTTCAAGTAAGATGACTATACAGAGAAGAAAATTAAACATGTCTGTTACTGTCACAGCTGTTAGTGACTCTTTCAGGGGAGTGGATGGTACAGGTGAGGAGGAGGAAGCTGTGGGCAAGGTCTGTTTTAGGCCTACTGTTTGATGGAAATTACATCTTTACTTGCAAGAAAGTTAGCCAGGAAGTTCTCCTCCAGACCTCTATGACAGACAAAGCTTAAGGGTCAGTGCTGTTGTTCCTTCAGTCATTCCTGTGTCCCATGGCTGTCTGCCTGGAGATGTGCAGCAGCGTGTTTCGCTCTGAGCAGATTACTCGTTCAGTGGACATCACTGGCAGAAATCGCTCAGCTGTTGGAGGGAGACAGTTCTCTCCCTATCCTGTGCCACCTTTCTTATAGTCATGTACAGTCCCAAGTACAAAGGACTTTTTGTGGTCAGACTGTCCACTTTCCCAATCAGCACTATTTTCCATAGTCCAGGGGCTCAGGCTTTGTGTGTTTGGGTTTACTGTCCAGCAAAAGAGAGCCTGTTGTCACCTCTGTAACTGGAGGGTGGGTTTATGTGACCAAACAATGCAGACTAACAAGTCTGGATCCAAGGTCATTCTGTCTCCCTGAAGGGACTGTTGCTGAATACTTTTTCTCTTGACATGAGCTGGGGCTGCATCAAGAGCTGCTTGTAACAAGCCCTGCAGCGATACAACTGAAAGTAGAGTTGTCCTGTCTGAAAGTTATTATTAGAAAATTTTCATCTGAAGATTCATGCTAGGGGGAGAACATGGCACCAACCAGGCAGTCAATCTATCTGTCACAATGTAAACATAATATTGTTTGAGAAATTGGTGAACTCAGAGAGTTCAGTGTGGTGGGCTCAGCTTGTTTTCCCACCTTCCCTGTAGGGCGAAAATATGAGAATTCCCATTTCATCTTTTCGCTTTCATCCAGTTTGGTTTAAAAGAATTAGTCTGCCCAGCTGGTTCTGGGTCGCTGTATCCAGCTTGTACACAAGTGGTGGTAACCTTTTGGATACTGCTGCTTCCCATGTTCTCTCTGGCTAGAAAATTTATCTATGTAATGAGATTTGGCTTCTCATTTCACCTGGAGCTGTCAAGTGTGTGTAAGATTTTATTCTGCACAAGTGGAGATCCTCTTCCCGCTCAAAGTGCATCAACTTCCAAAAGGTTTAGTGTCTGCAACTCTGGGTGAGCTTAATCCGGTCAGCGCAAAATGCACAGTACCACCTCTGTTTGGAAATTGCTTATCTTTGTGACTCTGCATCTTGGTCATCCCTAAAAACTCCCAGGCTCTGAGTTTTTAGGACACAGACTAACCCCTGGAAGTGTTCAAGGCCAGGTGGATGGGACTCTGAGCAACGTGGTCTAGTGGAAGGTGTCCCTACCCGTGTCAGGGGCGTTGAGACATGGTGAACTTTAACGTCCATTCCAACCCAAACCATTCTATGAGACTGGGTTTTTGAGGCTTCCGTTGCCCTTACTTGAGCGCTTCCGTTGTATTTCCTTGGCAGGAAGCAGGAAGAGGCAGAACTCGCCTGCCAATGTGCACGTGGTGACACCTCTGTCACCTGCATTAGTTCACAGTGTGTGGCATGAAGCCCAAACTGCTTGCCACAAGATCCATCTCTCAGCCAATCCAGCTGCAGGGTTTTTCCATTATGACTGAAAGAATAACCAAGCTTGTCAATCTGTTTTAAGAAAAGCTGTGTCTGTCTTGTGACCAGGGCTGGAGGGATTATACAGCTAAGCTTCTTAGCAGTCTCTTGCCCAGGGGATGGAGAGCAGAGGGCTCTAAGCAGTAAGACACAATCTCATTTTATATAATTTGAAGAAGCAGGGCAATCTAGGCTGTGAGAAGTGCATCATTCACTGAAAACAATGCTATATCTGCTTATATTCACAGGGAGCCAATGCTAAATTCAACCTTCGTCTTGTTGGACCTGGTGGCATCTTCCGAGTGGTTCCTCAAACTGTCCTGAATGAGGCTCAGGTTACAATAATAGTGGAAAATTCTGCTGCTATTGACTATGAAAAATTCAAGGTGTTAACCTTCAAGGTAATTCTGCTTTCCAGGTCCTCTTTGTCAGTGCATATGTTATGTGTATGATGGGTTTTGTATCTGAGGTTATTTAGCTTCTTCATCCACCTGGAGCTGTCTGATGCATCGTCAGTGACATGATATTACACATAAGGGAAACTCATTTCTGCCTCTGGTTCATCATCTTCACAAGGTTTAATGGATGCATCTGTGGACTGATTTAGTCCAGTCAGAGCACAGTGTTGGTTTTTATCTCTCTGTGAAAACTGTACATGTTGGTGGCTTTGAGTCACCTGGGGGTGTTATTTCTGCTCTCACAATAATAAATTCACAGATGAAATCTTGATTTCTCTGGAGCCAGTACTTTACCTACTTAGTGCTAAGTAATTTGATTCATGGTCATGCTTTTTAATGTTGGCAGGCTGAAGAGCCCAGCTGACTGGGAGATAATTCCCAAAAATTGCTCACTACCTTTGTCAGAGTCTATCTATCTATATGGCCTTTTGCAGGCTGATCTAAGGCTCATCCATGCTCTAAACCAGCCATGCAAGAACCAGCTTTCATCCAAAAGCTGGAACTTTGTATTATCACCTTCTCTGTTGGATTCTTTGGCTTGTGGCAAGATAATTAAGTGGTCTGGTTTTGTGTCAGCTCCCTCTGAACATAGACAATCCTGTAACCATTTATAAGAAAATTTGCCAAAAATATCTAATTGAGTATTAACATATGCTAGTTTTGTAATGTACAGAAAGTGGAATTCTTTGCACAGCCCTGAAGCTAAAATTCTTGAATTTTGTTCTCCCCCTTCCTGTATGGTTTGCTTTGTGTCCTTAGCAAGTTTCACTGCACTGTTTCATGTCTCCTCTTGTAGTGTTCCTTAGCCATTTTGAGCTTCATAGGTTATAGATGGTACAAAAATATGAGGCATCATTACTGTATTAAAGTGAAAGATTCTGAAAGGGCCATAAAGTGCTACCAAAACTAATTATAATAAGCACATATATATTCAGGTTAAGCTACCAAAAGACCAGCAAAGGAGTTACACATGGCCTCCTCATGAATACTAATAGAAATCAAAGTAGTTAATGTGATCGCCATGAACACCAAAAGAATTAATTACCAGGAAAAAGGATATATATTTTTGTACCTTAAGCAGTTGTTCACCTCCTTTTTTTCTTTTTTTCCATGAAATTATTTCTGATGGAGAAAGACGTTCAGAAATTATTTGTGTTGGAGACCATCAGACTTTGCTTTAAAAGTGCAGCCTTTGTTGAGATTCCCAATGGAGAAGATGCAGCTGGATGATATGGTAGCAATATATGGTAGCAAATACTTTATAAAGACCTCATTGCTGTCTTCATTTTCCTGAAAAGTTCAAATCAGTTCCTACCCAGCTGTACTTGCCAATGTTGTCATTCTGCTTAGAATTTTGGATGAAATATTTTAGTATTTGTATTTAATGTGTATCTTACAGCAGCTTTGAGAAGTTATTGTCAGACTTTTTTTTTGGTAAGCAATGATCTCGCTCCTCTGGTTTGTTTTTGAAGAGTAAAATGCCAGAGAGAAATTAAAGCTAATTTGGTTGGGAGATGCACTGAAAAACTTCTTGAAGCAAAGACTACTAGAGAAATCTGTCTTCCATTTAGGTCCAGCTCTTAAATATAGGTGGTAGTCAGGACTTCCTTCATTTTCAGCTGTCTAAGCACTGGAGTGAGTTTCTCAAGGTATACCAGCTACGGTAATTCATATATTTCCAGCCTGGCCTCTTAGATCTCAAATTTTTCTGTCACAGGGGCCAGATATTGCTGTCCAATCTTGTCATGAGCTGACATGCTTTGGGGGCCAGACCTTCTGCCTCCACCTCCTTCAGCTGAGAGTACATCGTACTTTGGCAGGAGCCTGGACGTTCTGCAGATGCTCCCATCTCCTCCAGACTGAGACCAGATGAGGCTGCAGTTATCTCCAGTTGCCAAAATCAAACTCAACTTTTAAAGTTTACCTGCCACTTTTAAGATTGCATATCAATTTGCTCTTCTGGAACTTGTGTTAAATGTTGATATGCAGTCCTGCGAAGTAATAGTTTTATGCTATTTTTTTTCTCTCTGCATAAAACAAACAATACAGATCTGCGTAAGACACTGCAGGCAAGTAAGCTGACAGAAATTCCTCCCTGAAGGAAGATGTGAGCATGTTGACATAACTGGACTGTGGCTGCTAAAAGGAGAGGGAATAAAAAATGGATGTAAAAAACAAACCAAAAATACTAAGCTTTCATAAGTTATTCTAAGATGAACTTATTCCAGCAGCAAAGATTATTTCACCACAGATGTTATAATTGAGTTATAGCTCCACATGCACAATAAGCACTCAGATTTTATCTCTATGCTGCTTTAGGAGCTGAGATTGCTCATAAGGAGGTGTTTGCTGATGTCTGTAAGACTGTCCCTTCAAAAATGTTTTGCTCTAGCACCACCTGAGACTCCCAAAGACAAAAGTTAGCACAGGGATGCAGTGACCAGGCTTGCCTTTTAGTGCAGATGTGTCCTGCAGTAACTGCAAGCAATCCTTCGAGATTAATTTCTTCGAGTACCCTTTCACACTTTATTTCCAATCATTATAAATATTCACACAGCAGGAACAGCCTTAGGAGATGATACTGAGATAGTCTTTTCCCTGTCTACTTAAACTGCTCCCCACACTCCCCAAGCCATGTCACCTCAAGGTGATACAAATGTCTCCGAGTCTGGCAGAGCAGAGACTGGAGCACAGCGTATGTCCCCAGGCCAGTCAGCAGTGACCGTCACCCGCCACCTGCCCACTGGAGCTGTGCCATGGTGGGAGAGAGGCCGAGCACCCAGCCAGCAATTAAAACCCATGCAGCCAGATTTTTAATCTGAGACGCTCATATCTCAGTTAGCGTCGTGCTCACTAGTCTGTTAGTGGTGTGCTGTCCCCAGTAGGATTCTAGAGCCAGCCTGCTTTGTGTTAACTAAGTCTCTGCCCAAGCATGGAAACCAAACATTAGACCATTGTTCATGGTGTTAGTCATTTGCGTTCAGCCCCTACAGAGCCCAGGCCTGATGTCCTAGTGCTGATTCTGTGTGATGCACACACCTGTCAGGGACAGACACCTGGGTGGAGGCTCTGAAGGTCCCAGTGTCTCTCTGTTGCTGAAGCTGCTCTTCTTTGCTCAGCCACACACCACCTGAGCTCTTCCAGCTCAGGTGTCCTGCTGGCACTCCCCGAATCCAGCATATTTTGCTCTATAAGGAGCAAACAGACACAGCAGAGACACTGCCGCTGTTTTGTGTTAGACTAAGAGCAGGAGAGAAAACATTCTGTGCTAAGTAGCTAAAGTCCTTTGGAAAAGTGCTTTTCTGTGGCTTTGGAGGTGACTCACCAAACACTTGCTTGGGTCTGTTCCCAAGCAGGGACGTGAGAGCTCCCTGCTGCCTACTGAGAACTGCCACACACCAGATGCCTGGGTTATCCTCTTCTTTCTCTCTGGTGGCTGCTCTTCCCTGCATCAATTAGCTGTGCGTTAAGGGACAATGTGAGAACCCAACTTGCTAACCAAACAGTGCCAGCTACCCTCAGCTGAGGAATCAGCTAGGCTGACTAACCTCTAATAAAGCCCTAATCAGCATGAGACAGCAAGGGTGGAAGTCTCAAGAAATCTGGTAGTAGGAGTTCTCACAAACTTTGAGAAATGGGATTCTGCTGTACATGCCTGATGCTTGGCCTTCCAGCATTTGGGGTGGGGGTAATGCTGCTTCCAAACATCAGGGCAGTAGCTCTCTCAGCTCTTTACCCTGTTTGGTGCAGTTTATTGTCCTAACTTCTGTCCTGAGTTAAAATTTATGCTTCTTCTGGTTAAATTTATGTGGTTGTTCAAAATAATTCGGTGCTTATGTTTCCCTAAGGTCTAGGAGCTGTCCAGGGATAGGTGTTCGTTTGCTTCTGTTGTGGCTTTTTGAGCCATGTTGGTTAGTTATGACTAGCAACATCTGTCACATGAACTCTGATATCCTGGGCCACATGCTGACCTAGCTCATCATCTCCCCGATTTTGAGCTGTCTGGTCCAAGGAGGCCAAAATGCACCAACGTGCCATGAGTAGTGGAGGAAGCTCTTTAAAAAAAAACCCAAAACAATAGCTGCTTTGTAGTGATTTCCTGGTTTTCTCTTCCTAGCTTCTTGCTATAGAGGTGAACACACCAGAGAAGTTCAGCTCGACGGCTGACATAGTCATTCGCTTGCTGGATACCAATGACAATGTCCCAAAGTTCTCCTCTGACTACTACATCGCCAGGATCCCCGAGAACTCTCCGGGGGGCTCAAACGTAGTTGCTGTTACAGTAAGTTTCACTCATCCCTTAAGAAATGCTTTCTTTTCTGGGTGTCTGAAGACAGTTCAAGTACCTTAAAAGCAGTGGACAGAGGCAAGTAGCAAATCTTACTGTTCAGCTTCCAGACTGAACTCCAATTCGTTTCCAGAACCCACACTAAAAATACCCACTTCTGTAAAAAGATAAGGTTTTAGGCAAATGTTTTCAGAATAACAAATTTACTTTGTTTTTTAATTAAGGGCCATCTGCTTTTAAGAGAAATCACATGGTCTGTGAGTATTAAGAAAGCCCCAGTCAGATCAGTGTCCAGTGGGAAGATTCAGTTATGGCTAAGCAGAATTGGATTTACTGGATTTGCTTGCTTAAGTAAGAGTAAAAAGAAAACAAGATGGCTGCTTAGTAGGTATTATTCCTCCTTCTGGGAGGAATCTGGCTGCTAAATGCATAATTAAACAGTTAATGAAGGCAGGAACATAACATTAAAATGTTTACGGCTGGGAAAAAAAATATCCCTATGCAAGTATCTTCTCACAGTGGGGAAAAATATGCCTATAGATTTTCCAGTATCTCACATTTTCACAGAAAGAAAGTCAGGGCATTACATGGGCCCTGTGTGCTGGAGGAGCATTTCCAGCTGTCAGTATGAGCTGTATCTCTTTAATGCAGCTGCTGGGACTGGAAACAGATCTTATGTCACAAAGCCAAGAAAGCTCCTGGCCACATGGGGCTTGGTGGGTGATGAAAGTCACCTTGCAGAGGTCTCATGGGTAGGGATGGTGGAGGCAGGTTGCCAGAGATCTCCAGCACAGGCTGGCTACAAGTAAGAGAGAAAATTAAATGATCAGAATAATTAAGTGCTGAAGGCAAATTTTAGTGTTGGAAGAATCAAAAAAGAAGTGGAACATAATACAGAAAATGATCTTAGAGGAAACTAATAGGAAAGCTTTAGAAAACAGAGACTTCGAAACATCACTATCTTAGAGGTAAGAGGAATAACAAGTTCTAGGATGTGGACAGCAAAAAAAAAAAAATTAAAAAATGTTGACAGAAGCAACAAAACTAGCCTTTCTGAGCCAAAGTGCACAGGACAATGTAGCTGAGGAGTCTGTGTAAAATTTAGTCATGTGCTGTAAACTCAGGACTTGACCCAGATTCACAAATATACTTGAAAAACTGAGATGTTCCAAGTAGTCAGAATGGCAATTCTGCAAGAAATCCCAGATGTGAAAGTGTTTTAAGAAAATAAAGTAGTCTGTGGTCAAAATTGTGGGGTGAGAGAATCTGACAAGCTCATGCAAAGAACAAAACCACCCCCATCAGTAGGGCTGCAGGTGTGTTAATGTTAACCATGCAGGAGCAAAGACATTGTTCCCGTTTTCAAATATTTAAACAAGAAGATGAATGAATGAATCAGCCACTGCCACCATGAATTGTGATGGCCAGATACAATGGTATAATGTAACACCTTCTCAGTGCTACCAGAGAAACAAGAGCTTATGGAAATAGCGGTTACCAAATCAATAGCTTTCCTAATCCTGAGCTAAGAGAGGAAGCCAACAAAAGTATGCAACAAAGATATCATTTGGAATAGTATTTGCATTACTAAAAGTCACACAGGCACAAAAGTGATTAAAATATAAACAAAGCTGAAATATTGTTTATAGATTGAAACATTTGTTATGTATTACTTTAAATTGAATCAATTAAACAAACAAACTTAAAAATACTCTGTATAAAGTAAATACTTTTGTCTAGGGAATATCATTAATGTTTAACTGATAATTAGGAAGGCTTAAGAGCAGGCAGTGTGTTCATGTCATTGAGATTATCTCAGTCTCTATCAAAGGAGGATGAGGGAACTGTGGATGGATGGGGCCATCTAGCGTTGCTGTCCCTGACAGAGCCCCCGGGCACCAGGGACAGGCGGCATCTGAACAGCATTCCTGGGACTGGCGGTGACATTTCCTGGTGTTAGATTGCACACTTTTCTAGTGCGTATTTGCTCATGCAATTTCCCACTAAAAATGTGACGACAGGAAGAGTGAAAAGCATTTGAGATTTTCATAGCCTGTTGTTAAAAGAGAAATAAAATGTTTGGTTTTGCATTTCAGTAAAGAATGACTCTCTTTTTTCCTTTTCTTAAGGCCACAGATCCAGATTCAGGGCTCTGGGGAGAAATCAAGTACTCTATCTATGGGACAGGAGCAGATCTGTAAGTAATAAGTAAATAAATGAAAATATATGACCTTGAAGCAGAGTTTTAAAATAATTTTAAAAGAAAACTAACATGCTCATTCTTGACCTACTCATTTCCAAGGACATTTATGCAATGTTCTCTCTGAGTTCTCTGAAAACAACAACAGAAGAAGTAATGTGATCATTAAACATCTGCTTCATGAACCCAAGGAATTTTATCCACAAACCCCCAAAGAGACATAAGGCAGCTGAGGTATCAATATACAGGATTTGTTCAACCACCACTTGAAAAACACTTGTAAGAGAAAGAGGAGGTTTTGACCTAATTGTGAAAAGTCAGTTATGGAAAAAAAAGTGCCTTGTTCTTTCCCCTTCCCTTTCTATATGGCTGTACAAATAGTTCACTTTCAACTCTCGTCAAAATAAATCAAAAAAACAACACATTCAAGAATATAAACTTCAGCTTTCAAGATCAGCTACATTGGGTGTTAAAAGCATTTTATATATTTAAACCTAATAGTCCTGCATCGAGGAAAATAGGAGTCTGACACTTGATTTGGTAGTGATGCCTCTCTCTCCCTTTCTGTGGGGACAGTGTTGGGGGTAAAACACTTCTGTCACTGCGTTCATTCCAGCAGTTGCCCTGGCCCATGGTCTGTGGCTTCCAGAAATGGCTGGCATCAGTGACTTGGCTGTCACAGATATTGCTGCTGGAACCTGCAGCTCCTGGACATGGTGGGGCTGCAGGGCAGGACACTGGAAATGAATGAGCTTTTCAGGCACTCATCCCCAGAATCCGTTTTTCTCTGCACATTATCCACCTGAAGCTAAAGCTGAACTCTTCTTGTAAAGGTAAAAGTGGTTTAGGAGGCATAATCAAAGTCCAAAATCCAAGATGTTAAGGGTGAACCTCTTCTGTAGCCTGAAGGATACACAGATGGGAGCATTTCCATGATGGATTATTTTGAGCTTTTCACTAAGTCTTTAAGCTAGCTGCTAACTGCATAGAGACAAGCAAGCAAAGGTCATGTCATGCAGGCAGACCTCTTAGGTTTAGAATGTAGCAGCTGGTGCAAGGAAGCTTGTGAAGGTTGTTGAAGTAGTACTTAGGAAAAAAAATCTAAGTGCAGCTTTATTCTGATTGGCATTATGGGGATGCTCAGACTCACTGTTCTTATGCTGTTGAATGAGGAAATCATAATGTGGAGACATTTTTCTCCCCCTTCTAAAGTACTTTTTTTCTTTTCCCTGTGCCATAATGGCATAGTTCTGCAAGGTTGGATTGATTTTCTACTCCTGGCACCTCCAGATCTGCTGAACATACAGTTTGATGCAGATTTTAGAATTTCAATTAGAGGCATGATTTTTTATGACTTGGATGTTACATCAGCTGATGTGCAGTTGTGTAGGCAGAAAGATGAGTTGTATTGGAGTAAAATAAGTGTGTTAACTGTTGAAGATAAAACCACTAGGCTGGTAATCCTACCTTGGTAATCCAAGCTACTAGTGGGAGGGCTTCTATTCTTCCAGTAGAATGGGAGTGATGAGAGTACTGTCTGCGTGGTCACGCTGGGTTGGGTGCTAAGGAGGCATTCAGCACAGGCACTGTCTCCTACCAAGAGTTTGCACAGCTTTTCCTCCTCCACGTCCTGGCTCTCATCAAAACTTGTATTTGTACTTATCAGGGTAACAAGAACAACTGAAGAGTCTGGATTACTAAGTGCCCCTTTTATAATAATTCTCAATTGCATTCACAGTTGGAATACAGAAAATATTTTGTTATCCTGTACATTAATCAAAGGACATATAAAACCTTTCATCTGTTAAAAGCCCTACTGCTTGAAGCCTACACTGGCAGTCCATTTTAAAGAGACACTGTGTTGGTATCTCTCCATAAATTCAAGCTTTGGGCTGACACTTTTGACAGTGTCTCAGTAATTACAAATGTGTAGAACTGAACTTGAAACAGATAAATCTGAACATGCACTCCATCCCAGTACTAGTCTATGGAAAAGTGATTATTTTTGGGGAAGATAATTTGCTCTGCAGTTTGGGAGATTTGAGAGCAGACATTTTTCTTAACCCATTCTGAGAAGTGAAGAGCTTAACTATGATATGCAGAACGCTTCCCTTCGCTATCCAGGTGATATAAATCAATCTTAATTTATGCAGGACATGATCTAATACATTGGACTTTTAAATTGGAAAAAAAAAGAAGGTATAGGCTTAATATTTTAATGCAAGGAAATTGGTTTGGGAGAAGGCCATCACACTGAGCATTTACTGGGGACAAATACTCTTAATAGAAAATGCAGCTAAAACAGCCAATTTACAATAGATAGTTCTCTGATTTTTAAGCCTAACAGAACCAGACAAGAAGTAGGTAGAGCCAAGGATTTGGAAACATCAGCCAGACAAGAGTTACGTGAAGAGTACCAAGCTTTGGGCACAGCATTTCAGTGTTTAAAGCCTAGGGCAAAGCTGGGCTCTAAGCATGCATTAAGTGACCAAAAAACCCAAAAGTCTTTTCATGCTTCTTTTCCAGGTTCCTTATCCACCCATCAACAGGTATAATTTACACCCAGCCCTGGGCTGTGTTAGATGCTGAAGTGAACTCAAAGTATAATTTCTATGTGAAAGCAGAGGACACAGACGGGAAATACAGCTTAGCTGAAGTGTTTATCACTGTGCTAGATGTCAATGACCACTCTCCAGAGTTCAATGAAAACATCCAGGAAAAGACGATGATCATTGGGTCACCGGTGAAGATAGAGGTGAGAGCTGGCACCATGTGTCACCAGGCAGAGTGCTTTGGAAAAGCCCCAGCTCTGCTGTTTATTCTCAGGGGTCATGATGAATGTCTGAAAGTTGGCTTTTCCTGCAGCTTTATTTTGCACATCCATTTGGATGTAACAAATGGATTAAAGTGTGAATTATAGTATTTACAGACTGCTGAGAAGGAGAAATAAATTCTATAGGCAAAGTATAAAGTTCTGTTACAGTATTTGAACCATCAGCTGGTGGAGGATCCTGGATTATACAGTGATCATAAGAATCCCAAATAAGATGAGTGAATGAAAGTACAGGGTTTTGAATACTTAACCTTCCTGACACCCTTTGTGCTCAATCACACGACTTATTTCCCTTTACTTTGTAGAATTGAATTCATTGATGCAGCATGGAACAGAAGGTGAAAAAATGCAATAACAATTCACAGGCAAAGGAGCAGAACATCCTATGTTACACATACTTGAATATGTATCATGAAGCCTGGTTGCACAATAGCTAATGTTAGTAGAATAAATACCACAGCACAAAAATTAAGGCAGATATAGTTTATGGCATGGAGCTAATCCCATTGTTCTCTATCACTTCACATTTGTCCCCCACACCATGTGAGAAGCTCCCCAGCAGTGGGCCATTTGCATTCTACAGTTAGGTTATGGTTCAGTTTTTCTTCTGATTTTATTTAATCTCAAATAGAAGTAACTGACACAAAAAGAACTCTAGTCCTGCTGTTTTTCACTAGAAAATGTAGCATAGCTTTCAAGATGAAATAAGAACAGGCCAGTCAGGGCATGGATATTATCAAAAGTGAATGCTCAGAAACTTTTTGTCCTCAGGCAAAGATACAAACAATAACACCTTTGTTTTCTACACTTCCCCTACCAGGCTATAGATCAAGATGCAGAAGAACCTAACAACATTGTGGATTATTCCATCATGCAAGCAGACCCAGCCAATGTGTTTGATATAGACCAAAGCACTGGGGAAATCAAGCTGAAATCCTATATCCGTTCCCTGGACATCATCCACAACATCACAAAAAACAAAGACTGCATATGGTCACTGGTGGTACAGGCCAAAGACCGAGGCTCCCCATCCTTCAGTACCACAGCAGTTCTGAAGATTGATATCACAGAAGAGGTAAGCAAATGGTTTAGAAAAGCCCTTATGTGAGACAATCCTTGAGAGGCATCAAAGGGTAGATACTACTTGCTCCATTTCTGAGATTTTCTTGCTAGCTCTGTTTTGTAGAGTGTTTTTAGAACCTTGTGGTGAATCTGGATTCTACAGGAAAAAATGTAAAAGAGATTTTGATCAGAAATATTGTAAAGGCACAAAGGTAGGAGCATAATGTGATTGGAAGATGAGTTTCTTGGATCTGATTGTTAGAGGAAGGTGTAAATTAAGGACTATAGACTCCTGAGAGTAAAGGTAAATACTAACTGCTAAATTTCTGGGTTTGTTTTGGGGTTTTTTCCCATTCACAAGAAGAAAACAATCTTCTGCCTTAGAAAAAGTGAGTGGAAAGTAGCTAGGGCCACAGTGAAATAAATCAGACCAGTTGTGCAAGTCAACGTAAGTGACATAGGAAAAATGAGAAAAGACTTTATAAAGTGTTTTAAAGTACATAGAACTTTGGATGTGAGTTTAATAATTGAAGTATTATTAGCAGACAAAACAAGAAGACTCTAAAAGATAGAACATGTAGGTTGAGAGTTTCCTTTTAGTCCAACGTTTTGGTCAGCCAAAGAAAAAGCAATTTATGGCACGCAGTGCATGCTTGCATGATTCTTGTTTATGGTAACTGCTTTGCCATGCCTTTAACTAGGTACCAGCAGGGAGGAAATGGGCTTTAAAGTAGATGAGAAACACATCATTAGCCTGACAGTCTCTGGACCACACACATACTGGGCAAAGATGCTAATCTCATCCTACAGACAGCAGCTGGCCTTCTCTTTGTTTGGTCACAATGCTCCCGCTGCTCCTTTGTCTGTTACAATCTTTCTCTGTTTTCTCCATCTCCTCTTATTCCACCGTTACCATTATGAGGCACATTCAAATGATTATTCTTGTATACAGTTCAGGGCCTGCTGGAAGTTGAAAGGTGTCTGCAGAGATCAGTCGTGCTCATCAGCAAGATAAACTTAGCCACCAGCATCACAGGAGTATCTCCCAGTTCCTGATGTCAGTGCCTGTCCCACCAGGACTGCCAGGGAACTTGGGTCTGCCCTAGCAGGGGAATGCGTGGCCTGGGGCTGCCTGTCGGGGCCAGCCAGCCCAGCTGCAGGTGACAGAGCACGGTATGGGCAGGACACATCACTGCAAGGCTCTGCCATGTGGAGCTGCGGAGCTGCGCATGCTGGGTCTCTGTGATAAGTCTAGAGATTTAGCCATTCTTACATACACAAAAGAAAGAAGCTGCTTAACACTTTGATTTCTCATGGAAATGTAAGTTTTGGTGCATTTTATACAACAGACAAGAATTGCTGCCTGCAGCCAACAGTGGGAGTGTCCCTTGCTATCCCTGCCTTGCTTCCAGGCTTCTCACAGTGCACATTTCAGGAGTGCGTGGCACCAGGTAGACCCAGGCACTGTCCCTGCTGTGGGCCCTCAGCCTTCCCTCCCAGATGAGCTGGTAACCTCTCCATTAGCATGCAGAGCTAAGGTACAGGGCTATGGGTGTTGAGTGGAGGGAAGGAGCCCCACACCTCCTCTGCTGGGGGAGAAGATGTCTCCCTGACCTGGCTGGTGAAGAACAACTGGAAGGCAATCGAGTAGCTGATACTTTTGAATAAAGAGTTTCCTGGATTTCCTTCTAGTGCCTGAAGCAACAGCAGCTCATAATGAAAGATGGTGTCTTGTATGAATTTCCTTCTCTGCTTCCTGTTCTCACCCTCCAGAGGTACAGTTTTGGCATGAAGTGAGGGAGTGTCCCTGCTGATAAAGTCTACAGGGGAAGTAGGGAGGGCTGTGAGACATGGATTCCTCTCACACACAGAGCCTGAGATAGCAACAGCATCTTGTTTCTCTGAGTAGGTCTCTTCAGCAGGATCTGGACAACTAATCTGATATCATATCCTCCGTAAGGTTTTGAACATGCCTCCATTGCTTCTTCCATTGCCTGCAATGATTTATGTTGGTTTGGGTTTTTTTTTAAACCAATAGCATCACATCTTTTTGCAGGAGCAGATTTTAGTGTGCACGTGTGTGAGATGCAGTGCCAGTGTACCAAGCCCTTGGTCACTCCCTGTGTCCCAGGGACAGCACAGTCCCTGCTATCACTTTGTGAAGAAAACAAGCTGTTGGTATAGAGATACTGCACACACACACACTCTCTGAGGCTGTTAAAAATGTACATTTCATCCCTCTGCACTCCAGCTGTACAAAGGCTCTTGTTTCGCTCTTTGGTGGGCATTTATATATTACTGATTTTGGATAAGGAGGATATTTTTGAATGCATCCTCTAGAGGTTTCCTGCAGTGTTAATCACAGTAAGTAATTAAACAGGCATATTTTCTGATTAACGTTTACCATTGCAATTAGCACAAGACTGTGCCCTTTTAGATGGATGCCCTGTGGCTAAGTTCAGCAGTATTGCAGACCAAAAGGACCTTTTTCTCCTGAAATAATACAGTGATTAAAAAATCCAGAGGCCTTTTAATTTAACTGAGTCTGATTTTATGGAAATTGGTATTGAGTGGCGTCTGTTAATCTCATATCCTTTCTCAACAGAATAAAAAACATATGCTGAAAAAGCCACTCTCATTTCATCCTTATGTCTCACTCAAAAATCTGGAGCTGATTCCCACTCCTGATCTTGAAGGCTGGCCTAATGAGGGCATCCCTCTGCCGCTTGACTGCACTGAGGTTCTGCAAATATAGGGGGAGTTTATTTACACCTCTTCAAGGATAGAGGCTTAAGTCCATATTTAGACAGCATAATCTGTAGTTCTTAATAGCTCTGGCCACTCCTTTAGACCTCTAAATACAGCTGGTGAGTCTCAGTTTTAGATTCTCCTAATTGAAAGGCTCAACAAAAATCTTCTGTGAATTAACATGGAAATGCCCTCCTCGCCTACTGACTCTGCAACCATGTTGAACTGTGGTTGATGGCACTAAACAGCCTTTGCCACATTTACAGAGTAGTTAGCCTCTTCTTTCCACAGTTTCGTGGACTTGAAAAAAGATTGCTTTGATTTGAGAAGTCTTGCCCTATTCTGGTGTTTGTATTAAAAAGTGATGCAAACACAACTTTCATATATGGTGATAGGACTCTGCTTTGAGCTAAGTACTGGAGGGGCAACTTGTGTTCTACATGGGATCAGGAGTCACTTCTGCAGCAAATCTCCTGATCATCCCTACACACTGTGGGGTGGCCTGTGTCTCAGATAGCTCCAAGCACACAACGTGGACTTCTTTCTGATGAAAATGGGTTTGGGGAGCACAACTAGTGTGGCTTGGCGCTAATAGGCAGCCCAGCCCTGCAACAAGGCTGGAGCAAAACCCCAGAAATGCTGCACATGTGGAAGTGTGTTCCTCAGAACCAGCTGGTTCCTTGTACAGATCCACTAGCTCAAGTTGACACAGCCTGAGTTGTCAGTAATAGAATCATAGAAATGTTTATGATAAAGACCTTTGAAGTCATCAAGTCCAACTGTTAACCCAGCACTGCCAAGTCCATCACTAAACCACATCCCTAAGTGCCACATGTACAATAATCTGCAATAGCTTGATCTCTTAACAGCTTCACCTACTTAGATTTCTAAATATAGCTGGTGAGCCTTAGCTGGTCTTGTGGTTGAACAGCTCAACCACACACTCCCATTAGGTCTGTATTCTATATGGCCCACTTGCTCTGCTCGCTGCAACCCATGCATTAGGAAAGGTTCTTGAGAAGCTGCCACAGCAAAAAATCAGCACAACATTATCTTCCGTGAGCAGTGGTATTTTAGCTCCTTTGATAGTTGTTAAAAAAAGAACGTGTTTCTTCCAGGTTCTGGCCCACAGAGATATGACAGCTTTCATTTTATTATGTATCTGCTTTTGGTTTATGTGCACAAGAAAAAACAGCATGCTTCTCATGACAAAACAACAGCTTCAGCAATTACAAAGTGGCACTATTTGTTGACCAGCACTGTGGCACTGCTAGTAATCAACACAAGGATTTGAAGGTGTTTTAAAGGTGCAGGGTAGTGTTCAGGGCAAACTGCTTCAACTGATTTGTCCAAATGCTTCCAGACTTTCACTATCAGAGGGTGCTCAGACCTCTCTCAGGCCTGTTCTGGGTATTAACTGACTGGGCCACAGTGATAACACCGATGAGAATGCAGTTTTTTGGTGAAAAATGCACTTCTCATAAGCCTCTCTGCAGGCTGGCTAAGATGATGACATTCCTGACTTGGTTTGCAGTTATTCCTCCTGTTTATTCTGTGCATGTCGTGGCCATGACAAATAGGAATTCTTCCCCTGGGTGCTTACAAAATGCCTGATGTTTTTACGCAGACACTGTGAAAGAGTTGTTATCCAAGGCTTATTCTAGACAAAGCCTACAGGTCCAGTAACTAGAACTGAGGCTGAACCAGCTAACTGTTAATGGTTTTAGTTTTGGTATTAATCATCTCTTCTTCATTGGAAATTCTGAACAGGTGCCAAAATTGCTGAGACTGGGGGGTTAAAAGAAGCCAAATGTGTCATCAGCTTTTACCCCCTGCAACCGTAGCACATTAGCAACGTACTTCTGTCTCATCCCATTTACTCAGGGTTTTCAAATACCTAGTCAATAATCATCAGTGAGATATAACATCTTTTTAAATATCTGTCATCTTTCTCCTTGTGTTGGTCCTATACTCTTCAGCCATCAGTGCCTCGCTACAAAATAAATCTTGACAACACTGATAACTAGTGGACTCATTTCAGGCCATGTACTTAGCAAGGTTTTATCTAACACTTAATTCATCTGACTTTTCTGTGAAGTTAAGTAAACCAGGGTAGAATTTCTATCATCTGATGGGATTTAAGTACAAAAAAGTCTATGAAATGCAGCACAGCAAAGCTGATGCGAATCAAAGCTCCACCAAAGTCATGAGTTGCTCTGCTTTAGTTTTCTAGCTCAGGTCCATTCCTAATCTATGTGCTGTGCTGCTACCCTTTATTCCCCAATCA
This sequence comes from Sclerurus mexicanus, assembly GCA_013396755.1. Taxonomy (NCBI): domain Eukaryota; kingdom Metazoa; phylum Chordata; class Aves; order Passeriformes; family Furnariidae; genus Sclerurus; species Sclerurus mexicanus. The sequence continues at coordinate 295,371 of VWZF01001556.1, read as the reverse complement.
GCCAGGTGTTTATATGAGCTTCCTAACTTCTTTAATGTTTCTGGATTCAGTTCAACATCATTGCAACTGCTTCCTCTCCTGTGCCTCGTTCAACACTTAGCTCTCTTTATTTTATAGGCTCTCTGTCCTGTACACACTTCAGCCTAGTTCTCCAGCTGTATTTATAATAGATACTGGCCTCTTTCAAATATAACCATGTGAGGGTTGACCATTTCTCTTATTTTTGATATTTCCAGATCAAGTCCAGGGTAAAATCGTATATTTTAGGCCTCAAGAAACGTCCATGGACAATATTTGGAATATGCATGAGTGGCGTCCTTTCCACCATTTCTGTTACAATGGTGATCTCCACCATCATGTACTGGAAAAGTGTGAAAAGATCCAGGCTCCACCCACAGGGCAAAATCCGCAAAATTATACGGGGACCTCCAAGACGCACAGTGTGCTAACCTGGAAAGTGAACTGGCCATTCATTTGTCCTTAATATGCCATATGTAGCGTATGTCATTGCTTATTTCTTTTCTTTCTAAAAACAAAGCTCTTTAACTATACTCATCTCCCCTACCTCAAAGAGTTTTGTTATGTCTGTAAAAGAGTACTTGAAAACAGAATGCAGCACATACCTGCTAACTATTCATTTCTACACTGCCAATTTATAATCCGAAGTTTTCTCATAATCTTTTTAATGCCATGCTCAGTAATTGAGCCAATTATTTTCTTCCTCTGGTCTTGCAAGTTACACAAATGCTACGGTGACATGCAGGAATCTGTCCTAAGCTGTTGGCAATACTTCTGTAAGCTTTTGTGTTCAACAGTCATCTACCTCACAGTACCGTAATACTTGCCCAGTCTCTGGCCCCATCTGAATTCTCCACCACTGGATTGGCTCTTTGACTGTCATGTTTTTTAGAGACAACTTCCATGGATCAGCCCTCCTTGTTACATATTTTGGACAAATGAAATTTCTGGGTCACTGTCTATCCCCTAGAGTAAGTCATGTGTTTTCTTTGTACTCCTTTACAGACTCTTCACAAAGGGCCTATGGCCGCCTTTTTGATGCAAACTAAAGATAACCCCATGAAAGCCTTAGGAGTGCTAGCTGGTGTCATGGGCATAATGGTGCTGATAACTATCATGATCTCTACTGCCATGTTCTGGCGCAACAAGCGGTCCAACAAAATCATGCCGGTAAGAAGGATCATAAAAAAGCGACAGAGCCCGCCATCCCGGGCGGTCAGGATGGAGTGGCTGAAGTTCAAGAGGCCCAGCAATGCTGCGGAGAAGTTTGTCATTGAGGATGATGTCAAGAGCCTACACAACGAGAACAGCAACAACAACATCCAGGTTCCCCCCATGCCACCATCGGCCCCCTTGCCGCCGCCACCCCCTGCCCTGGCTCCCAGGAGCGATGCCCCAGGGTGGCGGGTGCCAACTGTGTCTGGCTCCCTCACTCCCAAGCATGTAATCAAGCCACCAAAGAAGAAAGGTCATAGCAGCACCCACAATGCCCTCGTGTCAGAGCTCAAAATGAGGTTTGAGAAGAGGAATGCAACTATTGGGGAGCCCCACATCTAGGTGGTCTCAGCATCCCCCCTGAGACTGCAGACTGTGGCTGTACATGGATGTATTTACGTGCCGTGCTCTTCCCCGTGTCTGTCAACACCCAGTGAACCAAGAGCAGCCTCTCTCTGTGATAGCCACCCCTCATCTTCTGCAAATACCATGTGCTACAGAGTCACCCCACCCATAGAAATGCTGCAGTCCATGTCCAGTCGTGACTGCAGTTCCTTCAGCCTGTGTCCCACTGCTGCTCTCTCCCTGCAGCTGTCTGACCACGGTGCTGAGTACACCAGCCACAGTCTCCCCAGCTGAATGGGATTCAGGTTGCCCCAGGTTTGGAGGTCTCTACTCAGAGCCTGTGTTTTCAAACAAGATGCTCTGCAGCCAAGGCCCTGGAGGATGCTGCTTCTGACCTGGTCTGGCAGGTGTGTTTGAGGTGTCCAAAACCCCATCACTTCAAATCCCATACCCATTTTTGAAGACATTGGCCTGGCTGTGGCACCAGCACTGAGTCGATGAGCAGGTCTCCTACAGCAGTGACACTGCCCTGTACTCAGGGCACAACACGCTTTGCAACAGCTGGCGGAGCATGGCCTGAGTACCTTCATTCCCAAAAGGTAAGCAGGCAGGCTTGGAGAGGTTCTCCATTTTCCTGCAGCTTATGCTGGGTTTTGCCAGAGCGCATTGACATGATGCTGCGCTTTGCTTCTGCCCTGGACTTGCCTGCTGAGGAGGAGAGAGGAGGGGCCTCAGCCTTCCCTAGACCAGCTGGGGCAAGATTGGAGCACAGAAGTTCAATAGCAGCGCTCACTCAGTCCTGTCTCCTTCTGACACTGCGCCCCAAAGAGGAGGAGCCCAGCAGGAGGACACAAGTAAATCCTCAGGGAAGACAAGGTAAAACGGAGAGTCAAATGATAAGTGAAAAATATAGACAAGTGCTGGAAAGTTGCATATGTTGGTCAGGGAAGTGTCTGAAAAGATCATGTGGTGTTGTACACTGCTAGCAGAAGGTGTCAAGGAATTTATTTCATCACCTCTCCTGGCTTGTTCCAGGGACTGGTGAGTGCAAAATGTGGTTTCCATAAAATATTCCGGTTTGTTCTATCAGCATTTTTGAGTGAATTAGGCAATAGTTAATGGGAGGGGGTCATTGGGAGGGCAGCTGACCCTTTTTTTTTCCGTTACATGACAGTAAAAAGCCCCTGAGAACAGAGCACTCTTTTCACCAGACCTACCCCACAGTTTCTCCCTTACATTTGTTTCTGAGGAGATGTTTCTCAGCTGGGCCTGGCTGTTTTCCATTCCCTGGGGAGAAGGCAGCATGGATAGGGATGGCTGGGGAGCAGCACCATGCACCCTCTGCCTGAGCCCTGGTCCCGCAGAGAAGCTACGCTGTCATGGATTGGCACTGGGAACATCAAGATGGGGAACAAACCCACCAGGACAGGACACTGTTAATTCAAGGGGTTCATGAGAGTTCTCCAGCTCTCATTTCAGTTGAATCAGCAGACCTGGCCCTCCGGATCCCTTTTTTGTGCCAGCACTTCATCAGTTTAGGGGATAGCTATTAGGGGATAGTTTAGGATTGAATAAGAAATTACCCACTTACAGGGAAAGTCCTGTATGTTTTAACTTCAATTCAATTCGCCTAGAAGCCAGAGCGTGACCATGGCTCATGTTACCTGTGGGCTGAGTCAGCAGCTGGAGCCAAGAGGTGCATCAGGGTCCCAGCCGGGGGCCATGGCAGCAGTGTTGCCCCCAGAGCCCCTCCTGTCACGTCCCTCCTTTTCTCCACTGTTTTCTTGCTTATCCCTCCTCTTGTGGCAGTGCAGCCTGAGGCCTAGGCTCTAGCATTGTGTGTGGTCACCTCATCCTTGTCCCCTGGCCATGAGCTGGTTGGAGGGAGGGGTCATGCAGCCCCCAACCCCTCTCCTGCTGCCCTGTGCAAGCACATGCCTTCTGCTGGCTGTGTCTCCTCCGGGTTCTGCAATATTTCCTGAGGTACCAAAAGTTAGTGATTTATTCCCCATATTAATGTCTTCATGATGTTGTGTTAAAGCCAGTATTCAGTGTTCATTCTCTAATGAGGAAAGCCTATAAAGACCATTCAATTAAGTGAGATTTAACAGGAATTACAAGCTTATAGTCTTAGAGATTATATTTAAGAGGCAATAAAGATGTTTTATTACTATGTTGTAAGACTCTTTCCAAGTTACTCTGTATTTCAACTTCAAGGATTTTTGTTAATAAATAAAAAAAACCTGCCAAAGTTGCTTCTGTTCATGGTATGCCTCTGCTGACAACAATGCCTTGTCATTGCCTGGTATGTGACCAGAAGGGCACAGGCAGCCAGGCATGGCTTTCTAGGCTGACCAAATGGACACTATTTTGGGCTGCTGTGTGGCCTTTGGACAACACCAGGCTGGAAGAAGAGGAGGTAAGAAGCAGGATGCCACGTGGCCCAGGGGATGGGCAGGGTAGCAGACCCATGGTGCTCTGCAGCCCACTGCAGCATGGCCCTAGGGGCAGGAAGGCTCCTCGTGGGGCAGCAGGTTCAGCTTGATGGCAGTGCCCACCAGGTATGCGATTTGTTATGAACTTTCTACATGTGGTGATGGGATGTTTTGTCTTTCCTCTGGCTGTTCCCTTGTCATGATTCAGCAGCTCTTGCCAGTCTCAACACTGTGCTGTTGTTTCTCCGTTGTCAACTGGGATGGAAAGCCAGTCATTGCAGACAGTGCTTTGCTTTTTACTCCCCCTCATCCACAGCCCTGCGCTGGTCCTCGACCACCATCAGCTCGTGTCTCACTCTGTATGCACTGTCTCCACAGGTAGCTTTTCCAGGTCAAGGTTTCCCAGCTTGGCTGGCTGTTTCTGCCCTTTCTTCCACCTCTCCAGACCCCCTGTGACATGTGGTGCAACTGCCCAGCCTCCTCCATCCGTGCAGCCAAACCCTGGAGCTCCTTGGCATTCAGGTTTCTTTGCAATTTGGAACTGTAAAAGGCTAGAGATGAAGTAGAGGATATCTGTGTATTCTGAAAATCTGTGGTGTTTATTGCTTTGACACTAAAGGACTGACAAGACTAGGAAGTCCTGTGAAGTATTCACACCAAGAGTCAGCAGTGGCAAAACAGGTCTCTGTTTAAAAGCTGTACAGTACATTACAGCAGAAGGAGGTGCTGAGAGAGGAAACATGGGGCCTGAGGAGAGACAGCATGGAAAACACACACCAAAAACCAAAATACAGCTAGAAAGCCAAAGTACCACAGCATGAAGCTCACATTAGGCTCTATCTCTGCTTACAGCTGGGGTGTCTGCTGTAGATTTTTATTTTTGAGACAATCTATTGTAACACATATGACAAGGGCTGTGGGTCTATGGGCCACATGCTTTGGTTGTGCTGGAAAGTATGAGGTCAAAAAAAGAAAAATAATAAGTCACATGTCCTCAGACCCCTGAGAATCACAGCGCTGAGCTGCTCCACAAGCAGGGAGCAGTTTCCTTTATGTGTTTATTAGAGCTTTTTTGCCTCTAGCAAGGAGGCGAGCTTTGGTTTCAAAGCAGCAGGATGGACAGACACCTGTCTGCTTTTAGGGAAGGTGCCTGGCTTGCACGTTCAGCTCCCAAACCCCTGCTCCACCATGTGCTCTGCCTCTGTCCCCTTGTCTCACCAGTCTGGTTCAGGCTGAGCATCCCCATCACCCCCTGTGGCCACAGCACCATCCTGGGAAAAGGAGTGCAAGTGGTGGGGAAGGTGGAAGGGGAGACAGCAGTTCAGTGTTTGCCTCCAAAAGACAAATCATTCATTTTTCACCAGCTCTTTTTCCTAACTTTAAAGAATATATCAACAACACTTGTGTTAGTGTTAGAGTGTGTCCGTGTGTGCACGGTTAGCATGAAAATGAAACAGTCCTATAAGATATGTTTGGACACAAGTAAGAAGCCCAGCCCTTCTCTCTAGTACAAAAAACCAAAGCAACTGAAAAAACCCCAAACGCTGTGCTCTGGCTGGGTGTTCAGTAAGCACTTGCAGTTTTCCTGTTTGTGGTACAACCAAAGCTGTGAATCTCTTAGGGCTTCGTAAACCTTACAGAGAAATAAAGGGAAAAAAAAAAAAACCCAAAAAAAACACAACAAAAAAACCCCCCACAAAACAAACAAACAAAACACTCCCAAAACCAACACCTCTGGTCACAAAAAAAGATTTTTCTCCAAGTAAAACAAAATCTCTCCATTGTGTTGACCTATTCCTCCCCACCACTTTTTGCTGGCTACGACCCCAGCCCTGCCCAGCTCCCCTGTCCATTCCAAGGAGGTGGCACACAGGAGACGCTGGCAGCTGGCACTGGGCAGAGCTGCAAGCAAGAAGAATAGATAATTAAAGACACGCCTGTGAGCACGGGGAGACCTCTGGCCTTTGGCCACAGGCATTGATATTGGTTTGGGGGTTGTTTTTTTGTCAGTGCTGATTTTCTTCCTGTGTCTGTGCGTTGCTCTGTGACAGTGCTGCAGGGGCAGCCCAGGGCTGCGGAGGCACAGCTCCACACCTGCAGCCGGACCCCCTGGGCACCTCTATTCCCCAGGCCTGCCACAAACAACAGCCACGCGCCCTGCCATGCCCCGAGTCCTCGCAGCACAGAGCTGCCCCGCATGGTCCTTCGAGAAAACCAGCCTGCGGAGGCACAGCTCCACACCTGCAGCCGGACCCCCTGGGCCCCTCTATTCCCCAGGCCTGCCACAAACAACAGCCACGCGCCCTGCCATGCCCCGAGTCCTCGCAGCACAGAGCTGCCCCGCATGGTCCTTCGAGAAAACCAGCACGTGCTGTGGCTCACGGTGTGA
>VWZF01001556.1:205291-287572 GCA_013396755.1 Sclerurus mexicanus | reverse complement strand
AGGGAAAAAAAAAAAAACCCAAAAAAAACACAACAAAAAAACCCCCCACAAAACAAACAAACAAAACACTCCCAAAACCAACACCTCTGGTCACAAAAAAAGATTTTTCTCCAAGTAAAACAAAATCTCTCCATTGTGTTGACCTATTCCTCCCCACCACTTTTTGCTGGCTACGACCCCAGCCCTGCCCAGCTCCCCTGTCCATTCCAAGGAGGTGGCACACAGGAGACGCTGGCAGCTGGCACTGGGCAGAGCTGCAAGCAAGAAGAATAGATAATTAAAGACACGCCTGTGAGCACGGGGAGACCTCTGGCCTTTGGCCACAGGCATTGATATTGGTTTGGGGGTTGTTTTTTTGTCAGTGCTGATTTTCTTCCTGTGTCTGTGCGTTGCTCTGTGACAGTGCTGCAGGGGCAGCCCAGGGCTGCGGAGGCACAGCTCCACACCTGCAGCCGGACACCCTGGGCACCTCTATTCCCCGGCCCTGCCACAAACAACAGCCACGCGCCCTGCCATGCCCCGAGTCCTCGCAGCACAGAGCTGCCCCGCATGGTCCTTCGAGAAAACCAGCACGTGCTGTGGCTCACGGTGTGAAAGGGGCCACTGTGGCCGCGCTTGCAGGGCAGGCAGGGGCTGTGCTAGTAGAGGTCGGCGCTGTTCCTGTGGGGCGGCCGGGCCTTGCCAGGCTCCTCGCGGGCTGGGGGCTGCCGGGCACCGCGGCCGTCCTCGGGGCGGCACAGCCCGTCCTCGCTGCCGGCGGGGATGCTGTCCAGCGTGCTCTCCTCAGGGCCTCGGCAGTGCAGGCGTACATGCCGGCCGGCACGGCCAGCACCATGGCGCACACGATGACCACGATGTGGATGAGCTTCTCGCGCTGCTCCATCTGGCTGACGTCGCTGCCCGTGACGAAGACGACGCACTGGCCCTTGCGGGGAGCCTGGTTGCGCACGGCCACGCAGACCTCGTACTTGGTGGCGGGCAGCAGGTCGGTCACTGAGTAGGTGTTGACCCCAGGGCCGATGTAGATGGTGTCCTTCTGGGCGGCGTCGTAGCGGCCCACCAGGAGAGTGTACCAGGTCTCCCCCGGCTCTGCTGCCGCTGCCGCCGCCGCAAACCACTCCAGGGTGATGCCGTAGACCGTCTGCTTGGCAATGCGCACTTCCACATGGGCGCCTGGCTCGGCAGGGGCGATGGGGGCCCAGCCCCGGGGAGTGGTGGATGCCCACGGGGCCACCACGCGCAGGTTGATGGCCACCGAGGTGTTGCCCAAGAAGTTAGCGGCCGTGCAGGTGTAGTTGCCGGCGTCTGCTGGCCGTGCCGCTGGGATCAGCAGCTCAGAGCGGACAGTCTCCTCGCTGATGGGCTCGGTGGACACTGCAGAGGGGCAGAGGAGAGCTCTGTCAGCAGGTAGGGCCGCTCCTCCCCGTGCCAGCAGGGAGCCACCATGCCCTTGGGCAGCCCCAAGACCAGCATGGGATGGCGTCCAGGCAGGACCTGCCGTGCCCTGCCCTGCCCAGGGAAAAAGGAAGAGGGACAACAGGAGTGTGCCAGACCTCACAGAGCTTGTCAGCAAAGTGTTATCTCTCTGAAAGGCAATAAATACATTGGGATGCCCATGCATGGGAGACACGCAGTGCACCTGACCCCTGCCCCAGCACAAGTGGCTGGGGAGGCTGCTGTGGACAGAGGCCACGCTGCCCATGTGCCACATTCTTAGGTCAGGGCAGACCAGGGAGAGCCACGGAGGAGACACACCTGCATTTTGGACACATGCTCCACCCACTATTAAGACTGGGTGTGCAAAAATGTCAGTCTCAAGAGGCTCAGGCCAAAAAGAGGTGTATGGGCCCAGGAAGTGTTGGGCTGGAAGTGAGATTCAGTTTTAAGACATGTTATCTACCCAAACAGGGGCGTAGGTTGGGAAAAAGCTGTATGTAATTATTTCAGCATGTGCTTGTAGAAAGGCACACAAGTGCTGCTATAGCACTGCAATTGAAGCAAATATCAGCCCAGGATTAGGGGCTAATGCTATCCTATTTAGCTAGCTGGCTTATTAGGAACACACAGTCTGTGCAGTGCCTGTATGCCTTATTATCTTACCTGATGAAAATAGCAACTTGTCCTATTGAAGGCTCTTAGTAAAAATAAATATGAGGGAGGATGGACTGGGAGGAAAAGATCTCATTTCACGAGGCCACTGCTAAAGAATATAAATAAGCAAGACTTAGGGAGAACAACAACCTCTGTTTCAGTTGGCAGAACATGAACGGACACAGACAGGAAATAGGGCTGCATAGTTTGTAGTTTGTGGGGTATTTCTTGGGGAAATATATGGGAATAGTGCAGAAACATACAAGCCTGTGTATATGTGTATGGGCTCATGCAAAAGTGTACATACAAAAATATAGTGCATGTGCATATATATGCAGTATATAATATATAGTGCAAATATAAAGGCATTTTTAGGTAACTACAGTTTTATTAAATATCTACAACTGATATATTATTAACAGTTCCTACATCATGTGTCATGAGCAAAGAGCTGCTACTGCAAATCCACATGTAAAATAATTGTGTAAGAATGAGGCCATGCTCCTTTCATCTTTGACAGATATCCTGCATGAAGCAGCTCTTCTTATGCTGGTCAGATGTGCTCAGATGCGTAGGGTGATTAAGACTATTTGGATTATTGCCACCACAATAACTGTGGTGCTCTAAAGGGGCTGAGAGTTGCTGTGGTGACTTTGATGGCCTGCAGACCTATATAAGTAGAATAGTAGAGCATAAATTTTTAATGAAAAAAAGAAAAAGAAGAAGAAAATGAAAAAGCTTTGCTTACCATTAAATGCCCTTAAAGGTTTGAGTGCATAGGTCCACCAGACAGCCGGGGAAGGGCTGGCTTGCACAAAGCAGGTCAGGGTGATGTTTAGCCCCGCTGGGACTGTCAGGTTGGTGTCAAGGGCTGAGGTCAGGGGCTTCATGCAGCTATTAAGCTCCACTTCATGAAAAAACTTCCCTGTCCTGAATTTTGGGCTTGAGCACGTTAAATAGGAATTCATCAGAATAATAGGTGGGCCAACTGACTTGATAAACTGGACAAATCCTCGCAGGCGACAGTCGCAAATCCAGGGGTTGTCATGAAGGGCCACGACGGCATTGGAAATTGCTTCTATCTGCCCCTCCACTCTCTGGCTTCTCTGGTAGACAGGCCAGTTGTAGAAAACATCCCTGGATATGATGGTAAGCTGATTTGAGGATAGATCTAAATAGGTCAGGTTGGGCAGATAGCGGAGTGCATGTTCTGGAAGGACATCCAGCCTGTTGTGCTTCAGATCCAGGATTTTCAGAGTTGGGGTGTCTTGAAATGCTGTCCATGGCACTGAACTTAATTTGTTCCCTTGCAAGCGCAACTCCTGCAGAGCTGGCAGATATTCCAGGCTCTTGATGTGCATCACCGTGATGTTGTTAAAATTGAGCCAGAGGTACTCCAAGGCACTAACGTTCTCAAAAGACCCACGAGGCAATTCTGTTAGGTGAGAATTTTCTATTCTAATTTTCCGGATGTCTGGAGGGATGTTTGCAGGGATCTGCCTCAGCAGTGCAGACATGCAGAGCAAACTCCTAAGGAGGAAAACAGAAAATTCTCCAGGTCACACACCACATTTGTGGCTAACAAACCAGTTCCCTATACATGACTGCAAGCACTTGAATAAACATATGATATTGTATATAGGGTGTACCTAAGCCATACATCCATCCCTTTTTCTATTCATCCAAATTTCCTATAAATAATGCAATTAAGTCATAAAAATGGCTATGTATGCAACTAATATCTCAGGGAAATAAGAGAAATCTCACTCTATGCTCAAGCCGGCACTAGTCGAGTATTGGAGGAGTCACTCCATGCAGCAACCTGTTTGGTTTTGATGCTCCCATCGTTGGCAAATATACATGAGCTGCTTTGCTGGTGCTACAACAGGGGTAACTAGTGTTCTTACCTTCCAAAGCTGTCTTGAGAGCAAGAGCATCCTGTGATACAAGATGAAACAGATGGGTTTATCTTGTGGAAGGCCAGAAGAAGAAGAAAAATGTGACAAACAGGGTCCATATTCTCCTTTAAGAAAGCACTGTGCAGGGGTTTGCACCAAACATGCCAACAGCCTCCAAGAAGCAAATCCTATTAGCTGTAATCTTCCTTGACGCAGAAATAAATCCTGCTGGGGACCCAACCCTAAAGAAGACATGTTTCATGGTTCATAGTCTGTGTCCAAGTGCCAAAAATCACCCCTGGGACCACTCTTGGCATTTATCCTCTAGCTGAGGGGGTTCTGACAGACGTATTTATTTGGTTGGTAATACGAAGATGGAGCCAAAACCACTTCTGTTTCCAAGCCCTTACAAGTAATTAACCAAGCCTAATTACCGTACTCCTGTATTTTAATGGCATTTATCAAGGCAGAACACCACAGTATGGGCCAGACTTCACAGCTGTAATTTGTCAGTGCATAGTGCTGTATTGCACAGTCCATCCAGCCCCAAGCCCTGCCCACAGCACTGTGCAGGCTGTACTCATGGTGAGTGTGAAACCTACTCCCTGAACCTAGATGTTTTGTCATGGAAACATGTCACCTTTATCCTCTGGAACAACTCCACCCCTCCCTTCCCTACTAGCTCAATCCCTACTCATTGGTAATGAAAATAGCAATATGGCTGTGGCCAGTCTGTGGGTTTCTCTGAGAAAAGAGTGTTTTGGAAGTCAATCTCTTTTGTAAATATAATATTTCAGTGCTATTCTCTGGCTTCCCCCATAAGACGTTCTGACTGCCTTTCAGGCACCTTGAAAAACTCAGTATAAGTAGTTCTATGAGAAGGGATTTTGGAGTAATCAAATTTATTTATCTTTTTAAATCCAAAATAGCAGTGTTTGATTATTATTTCCAAGGAATTCTGCATTCTCCTGGCGCCATCTAGTGTGGGTAGATGTGATTACATCCTGCAGAGGATCCTACATCCTGCCTTGAAAAGGGGCTGCACCTCACTGCTCACATGTGTGACGCTGGGTCACAAAGCAAGATTAGCCTGAAGCTACTTAAACTCTGACCTATGGGACCAGGAGAGAAGAATATTTATAGTGCGGTGGCTTAGAGCTATACCTGGCACTCATGGTGTGTGCAATAGTGCAGCCACTGTAAACCTACAGAAGACATAGCCTTGATTCTGGAAGGTTTAAATCCACTGGAGCTTTTATTTCGTGGCAAATCAGCAAAATGAACTGGTGGAGAAACTGCTGGGGACTGATGGAGCACTTTGTGACTGTCCCCTGTGTATAAGCAGCAGACTATGAGTAGTGGGCCTGTGGGGCTGCTATTGCTTGCTGTGCCTGGCTTCTAACCATGAGCATATGGGATTTTTATGTGTTTTTTTAACTGAAACGTTCCTTATTTGCCCATGGGGCAATACTTGGGTTTTTTTCAACAACTGTCCTACATTTAAACATATCAGTGACCCAGGATTGAAGGCGTAAGGCTGCTCGTCTGCAGTACAGTAGATGTAGCAGCTACAAATCTCCCCCCTGCGGGGGCGAGGGGTGACCACTGGGAACATTTCTTGATGAAGCTGTTGCTGTTGCGGTGAGAGTGGCCCCAGAACAGCCCCAATCCACTGAGGCAGACACTCCTTATGCACTTTCTGTGTAGCTTAAGCAACTGAGGGGACACTCATCAACAGGGCTGCCTGGCTAAACTGAGAATGCTGCAAGAGCAACAGTGGCAGCTGCCATGGGAGAATGTGCCCTTCCCAGTTATCCATCAGCCACTGAAGCAGAGGGCCTCAGGGACCCCCCTGCCCATCCAGCATGGGTGTGGGACTCTGGGGAGGCAAATGCCACAGTCACCAGTACTGTAGTCTGCCAAGAAAATATTCCCTAACAAAACAATTACATTATTATTATATTATTATTTTATAATTACAATTATAATATACATATAATATAATAAAACATATGCAATATACATTATATTATCTATATAAAATACAAACATATATAAGATGATGTATTTAGTGTAATTTTCAATAATAGTAGTAAATTACTTATCATGTAGTCAGCTAGAAAATAGTTGTGTGTCAGGAGCAAATCCTGGAGTTTTCCTATGTGTGACCTGCAGGGTCTTCAGCAGAAGCAGAAGAAAACCAGTGTCTTGATGGTGTTCAGCTTTAGAGGTGATGGGGCACCTTCCTGTAATGGGATAAGTAGCTGAAGACCACCCAGATCATTGGCTTGTTCAGTCATCCTGGCCAAACATTCCAGAGAAACAGAAACACCTATCAAGTGCATGGGATTCAAGGGAAATGCAGTAGAAAACTGCCAGCTTAATGAGCTGCACACATGCCCCCAGTGAGGCCACTGGGTTGGGATGGTTTGGCTGTCCCAGCTGCACCAGCAGGGCAGCAGGAGGGATTCACTTTTGGTCTTTCAAGGCCCAGCCTTGGAAGGACCTCCTTTGATTGAAAGGAAGGCCCCTTCCCTGCCACCTTTACATGCCTCCTCCATGAACCACGGGGAGAGTCTTAAAGTATGGAGCAGCTAAGTCACGTCTTCAGAAAAACCTTTCCTGAAAAACGAAGTGTTATTTACCAACACGCTTATATACAGAGTAAAAACTACTGATGAGTTTTCCTCCATGTACATCTTTCAGCATAGAACAGGTACAGAAAGCCCCACATCCTGGGATGCAGCAATTAAAATGATATCCAGGGTTCTCTGTTCGAAATACATTAATTTAAATAAATGAGTTGCCTAACAGACAAAAAAAATAAAAACCACTTACAGTTGTTTTCATTCTTCTGTGTGAGAATTCCTCCCAGTTCCACCCATCCTCTATAAGGCTGGTAAATGGCTTTTCAAAGAGTGGGGTTAGTACCATGGGCCAATGCTCTGGCCATTTTTAGGCTGATATTTATTTGCTGCTCGAGAGGCCATTTATCTAAATATTTCCAAATTCCAGGTGTACTCCGAAGGTTCATTATTAACCTGAGAGACTAGTGGTGAATTACTTATCAAAATCAGATGACTTAGTGGGCAGCAAATCTACTTGCTCTCTAAGGTAGAGAGAGGCAGGGAAGGAAAAGAAAGGGGAGGAATTAAAGGAAAGGAAAAAAATCTCCCAGTATTAGCCACTGTAGGAGTACGAAATTACACCAAATGGCAGAAAGACCACGAAACTGGTTGACGAGACCGTGTCAAGGAGAGTTTCGTGCAAGAGAAAGCCAATTGCCGTTTATCGGGTTGTTAGGCGTTTCCCAGTTCCCGCGTTCCCAGCTGTGGAGTTGAACACCGTCATCGCCGGCGACACAAAATGGAGCCTGGTTTTGCCCCTCACGCGGCCCCCGCTCCCCCATTGGTCAGGTTTCCCACCGCGGAGCCGCTCCTTACATGGCTCTCTCCGCCCTCGCTTACCCTCTATGGCTCTGATCCGCCCCTCTCTTCCCTTTCATGGAGGGGGATTCGCAGGCTCCGCCCAAGCTCAACCCCCTTTCCGGAAAGTTCCACCCCACCCTTATATAAACCGGCATCAATTTCAATAAAGGTGCCATTCCATCATAGCCCTGCCTGGAGTGTGCCTCTCCTTCTTACCCTCGAAGGGGCTCGTCAAGCCACAGTCCTTATGTTTATGTTCCCTACTGGAGTGGGATTTTGCCTTTTTAAATCAGCCCAGTTTATGCCTGCTTGTAAATTTAATGGTTACTATTGTGACAGCAGATGTCCACTCAGCTCAGCTGCTATTTAACATTACGTGGCATCCTGGACGAAGCCAAAATGCAGGACAAGCTGTCTAAAACCCAAGCTGTCAAAATAAATCCCCATGGAGACATTGTCTGCTAGTCCATGGGAAGTGGAATTTAAGAGGCTGCGCCGATTGCCAAAGCAAATGCCCAAGGACACCCACTGTGTGCTCCCAGCTGTGGCGAGGGAGTTAAACTCCATCTTGAAAGGACAGCCACACACAGGCCTGCACCAAGTCAAGTCTAGGCTGATGCTTTACAATTATTCTCTCTGCCAGGGCTCTCAGTGTTAGAAATCCCCGGAGACATAAGAGTTGAAGGCTGCAGTTGGCTATTTCAGATACAGCGAACGTATCAAAGTGCTTAAAAAATTAGTTGGTGTGTNGAAAGCAGTTTTCTCTTTGTGTTATTGTATTCAGTGTAATACCTTTCATTAAATTGTAACTCTGCCTTATAACCTCTCTCGTGGTGGGTCTATTTCTCCTGCCGGTTTACCTTTAAACCAGCACAGTGTGGCACTTCATAATATGGTTTAGTGGGCATGGTGGTGGTTCAGTTAAAGCTTGGACTGGATGATCTTGGAGGTATTTTCCAACCTTAATGATTCTGTGATTACGTGTAGCACCAAACGATACAGCTTAAAAAAGCAGCTTTGAAAAAGAGGAAGGTGATGTGAAAAGAAGGTTCCTTCACAAGTGTTCAAGAAGAACAGCAGCTGTAAAAACTTGGCAGTCTTTCCCGAATTTTTTTGAGTAATCCAGTGTCCCTGGCAGGGTTCTAAGCTCTGAAGCAAGTCCCACAGAGGGCGGACAAAGGGACACAACCCACCCTGCTCCATCCTCTGCAGGAAAGGAAAGGTTTTGTTTCCCACTCAGGGCACCTCAGGGCAGGAGCAGAGTCCCTTTCCCATGTGGAAACCAGGAGCCAAGGGTCAACACCCTCCCGTGGAGGGTGACTGAGGTCGCAGCAGCCCCATGTCACCACCAGTGGACAACTATTCTGTTAAATCCAAGTTTTCACTTTATGTGCCCCCAAAACAGTGGATTGGTCTGCACAATGGCAGCCCTGGCTTTTGGGAAACACGGGCCCCGCTCCAAGGCTCCCTGCCACTCTGAGAAGCCCCTTCTCCTGCTCTCTGGGGTGTACACGCTTATTTCTCATCCATTTGAACCATTGCTGGCAATTGTTAAATTCTTTATTTATAATTTTGAGTAATAGGAAAGTTTTAAAAGAGGAAACAATTCTTTTGCTCTGTTTTGGGCAATAATTTTTGCCTTCTGTTCATGGACTTTGAAGCTGGTGAAGCTCACACTAAGCCACAGTACTGCAGCAATGACTACTAATTAAATACAGCCTGAAACTGTACAGGCTTTACCAGTCAATTCTGAGGGACTTTGATATCAGCTTCTTTGGAACCTTTTTAATGTTTAGACTTTATTTTACTATTGGAATACTTTCAAAGCTATTCCTCAATGTCCATTCATTTTTTCAAGTATCTTGAAAAATGTTCTACTGTCCTTCTTGACACTTTTGAGTTTTCCTAATTTTTTTTCCTCAAGGTTATGTCTACGTACCTGCTCACTGTTTTGTCCTATATTTTTTTACCATTTAAAGACTTTTTAGTCTATTCTTTCTGGGCACATGGAAATAAATGTGCAAGTTACCACACTTAATGCAATTACAGCCTTCCAACATGCTTAAATCACATTGTGGTCTGCCTGAACGTTACGTTTGTGGAATTTTTATGCATATGTTGCATTAAAATATTTGTAGAGACTTTATAATTCAGAGCCAATATTAGCCTTTTTCCAGATCTACTCACCAGATGATGTGGACACTTTATAAGATGTTTGGAAAGACATATTTCAAAGCCTCAACATGTGTTTCTACATTTCTTCTTGTACTTCAGCTACTTGTAATACTTGATTTTAACCACTTTGGGCACATTATTTCATTTATATTCTGCTCGCTTTCCTCATTTTGATAGCTGCTTTACTGCAGATACTTGTCTGAAAATTAAACAATAAAAATTTTTAGGTACAGTTCAGAGCTATTCGGATTAATTTTTAAAACATGATTACCTTCTCCTTTAAACCTTATCCTTATTTTTTCAATTTTACACTGCTCTGATTTCTAAAATAAGTACTAAAGGATACTGGGGAAGGAGGAGCTAGTTTTTGTTGTATGTCACATGCAATGCCCATCGAGGAGCGGTTCATACTGCTCAGCCCAGGCAGCTGGTGCAGAACTCCTTCCTTTATTCCTAAGTATTTCTGATGTGGTTCCACCTTCACCTGAGAAGAAATTTTAAATATTACTGTTTTAAAACAATAATAGTAGAGAACATTATACTCAAAGAGATCCCAAAATACATTGCTTAACAATGCCAAAATATTGGAAAAAGGCTCCAAAAAGAAACAAATTGGTCAAAAGCTGACAAAAAGAGATTATTAATGGAGCAAATATTTTCCAAGGGAAAAGGAAACTAAACAGAACAAAGTGTCAACAAATAAATTAAAACAAATAAAATGCTACTAACGCAGTAATTCCAAAAGATATTCAGGTGTTCATTTTGTTTGCTACAACACATCTTGAGAATTGACTTTAATCAAGACAGAAATTGTTGCAGGGATGAATATTCTCCTTACCCTGCTGAAACACGGCGATTAACAGCCCTCCCATTAAAACAGCAACAGAAAATCCAGTGAGGTGTTTGTCTTTACATGTCTGATACCACCAAAAATCTGACCCAGAGCCTTGAAGTCATATTCAGCAGAAAATCAGTCTACCTAATGGTTTGAAATTTCACTCACATTTTAGCAAAAATAGGGCTTCTCCTCTGACCAATGCCAGATGACAGAGAGCTTGGACAAGTTTCTACCTATTGCGTGTCTTGTATGAATCACCAGTGCAGCAGAGAGAGAGGCTTGTTCTGAAGCAGCAGCAGTTGAGATGATAAACCGTGATGCCTCATCTTTGAGACAGTGAGAATAGCCACGGGAAAGAGAAAAGTCACATTTATTCTACTTGGGATCATTACTTATTTGAAGTGCAAAAATACCCAATAGTCTGTAAAATGTAACACATGCACAGGGAATGTCACAGGATGATCCCTCCATCCTCTCCTCCTTGCAAGCGAAGAGCAGCAGCGCTGGCCCAGCTGGTGCCTCTTCCTTTGCCAGCTCACAGACCGTGTGTTGTAGCAGGTGAGAGTTGCTCCTCACCGGGGCTGGAGGCTGCAAATTAGCCAGCTCCTGGCTCCAGTCAGCTGAAAAGTGAGTACCTCTGGTTCCCAGTCAGCTCCCGCAAACCTGACTTACAGCAAAGTCCTTGGGCAGGAGGTCCACTCAGTTCACAACCGGAGAACTTTAGGACAGCTTTGATTCTTCAGGAGCTTACCCACCCCGGGCCGTGGCAGGCTGATTTCTGCACAGCCCAGTGCTACGGCTGCAGATGTGGGCAGGAATCAGGCTCACATACAGCACTCCTTGCAACTCACCACAAAAACTGCTACTGGAAAAATACTGGGGAAAAAACTTTTTTCTACCTTATAGAGAGACTAAAAATGCTGAGAAATGCAACTGTATAAATAAGTAATAAATNGGGGGGAAGCAGTGTGGCTGCCATTGGCTTTTGGCAGGGAGCCAACTCAAACCTCCACACTAATGCATACAGCATATTTCATCAGTTAATTTGTTGTATTAAAATACATGATTTTACAAAACATTATTTGCAAACCTAAAAGTCTACATAGCCCAGTGATAGAAGTGGCATGCCTTTTATATAGGGTGTATACAATGATAATTTACACAAATTCTCCCAGTACAAGAGACGTTCTTTATCACTGATGTAAGGAATACAGGGAGTCCCATCAGAAACTACCATAAGGTACCCCTGTTGCAGGTATTAATGTTGAGATCAAATGACTTGTTTTTTCCATCAGGTGAAGAAATCTGACCTAACTTGTAGAAGGACTTCCAAAATCCATACAGGGCTCCATTCCGACCCATGAATTTTGTTAACCCACACTGTATATACACATCCAGAATGTGAGTGGAGTTCCTTCCAATAAATTTACAAAAGCACATTTCAAAACAATTCAGCAAGCTTTACCCTTTACCACTTCAACTTGGGTAGATCTCTCCCACTAAACATTTGGCAGAACATATATAATTTTCTTCATTAATAATATTGATTACAAAGAGGAAAAATATTATATACAGTATTACTACATGAGAGACTTGAATGGAAAATTACACATCAGCAAATTACTTTGTGACAAGCACTTAGATCCAAATTCCAGGGAATCTGCAGGACTTAAATGACTGAGTAGCTCACCCTGACTACGAAAGTACATTTAGATGAATATTAGACAGTTCTTTTGCAGGGTTCTTGAACTTGTAAAATGTTTGAAACCCAAAAGCCTGCCCTGAGCCTCTGCCACCACTGAGGCCATTATCAGGAATGGCTGATAAGTGCATGGCCAGTGGTCTGTCACAGCATCACATTCTCCTGCTCTGCATGGAGCAGGTTATTTGCATGACCAAGTCACAAGTGCCTGGCTGACCATGTGGGTGTTCACCATCAGTTTTGCCAGGAGCACAGGCAGCCATGACAGGGCTGGTTTGGGAGATTTATGCAAAGCTGTCTAATGTAGGTTTTCCAGTATGATTACAAAGCATTACAGGACCACACACAATGTGCAAAGTAGGCTACTGCGTGATTTTTTTAACTAGCACAGCTGATATAAAACATATTCTACTAATTACAATACAGCTACAAAATGCCAGCTAGGGCCAATATTGAAGGACTTGTGCTGTACTGTTGTTCAATAATATCTTGAAAACAGTGTTTAGGGCCAAAATGCAATCAGAAAATACTCTCTGTTAGGATTCCTAGGAGTGAATTTGTGTTTGTCTCTTGATTTGTATCTCCTTTGCACATTTCTATAAGTTCAGAGCAGACATGTTATTATGTTGGATGTATTAGAAAGCGTTGCTGTGCATCTGTATTTAGTGATCTACTAAGCATCAAGATGCATGTTTCATGCAAACATGGGGGATGTCAAAAGTGAGACTCTCAGTCTTTAAATTCATAGATATTTGTAGTAGAATTACTAACACTCCCCTGTTTGTCAACCAGAAGAACATCAAAAGAGCTGAGAAGAAAATACTTAGCATATTACAGAGCAGGTACTAAACACCACCAAGCAGAACACACTCAGAAATGTCACAATGTCCTCACACTTAGTGTGCACACTTCATTTTACAGGAAAAATAAAAAGCAGTCCAGGAGAACGAGGCCATTATCAGAGAAGCTTTTGACTGGGTACAAAACAGCAAACTCCAAGTGGCGTGAGCAACATGTTTCTGTAAAGCTTGGGCACCATCTACCCTCTTTCATCTTTTCCCAGAACATGTTGCAGACAGAAGCATTGATGGGGCGTCCTGCAGTGCTGGAGCACAGAGTCATATACACAGCCACATGCTCTCCACTTGGCAAGCTGACAATCAGCCTGGTTACCATCAGCAAAAGTATTCATTAGGTTGTCCCTCTATCTTTGGTATTGCTTCTGAGTCCACGCTAGATCGGGCAGACAGCAGCCTGTTCGACTCATCAGGGGTATGTCTAGTCAAGTATTCTCCTTCCACACCTTTCGCCTTGGCCCCAGGAGACAGGCTTTCAAAGGTGACATAGGATTCCTGAATTTCCTTGGGTTTTCGCACAAAGCACTTTTTGCAGCGCCTCTTCAGCGCTCCACAGCACACCACCAGTGTCAGAGGAACAGCAATGACGCAGGCCACGCTGATGACAACCACATTGATCAGCTTCTGGGTCCCGCCCGCACTGGCAACTTCATCTGTGGAAAATATGATGCATTGCTCCTTCCTAGGGATCAGCCCTTTCACACAGACACACACGATGTATTTGGTCTTTGGCAGCAGTCCATAAACAGTGACCTTGGTCTTCCCTGGCTCCACGTTGATCCGCCGCATGTCCCTCTCTCCAAAGATGGCATAAAGGACACTGAACACTGTCGTGTTCTTTGCCAGAGGTGCCTTCCAGGCCAGGGTGATACTCTGGTCGGTGTCTCCTATCACCCTGACAGACCTCACAATTCGCTCTGGCTCCTGCTGATTGGTAGGTGGGCTCACCAGGAGGTTCCTGGGGTTGCTGTCTTGTTCCACATCCTGGAGCAGGCCCTCTCCAGTTCCCACTCCAGCCCCCAGGGTAGGCACAGTGGAAGTGGTGATAACGTACCTTGCTACTAGTTTGTCATTGTAGGCAGCTGCTTCCATGCCACTCGCCTTCCCATTCCACGTGCCTTTGACGTTAGAGTTAGGGTCATCCGTGCTTTCCGAGTCTGTGATGATGAGAGATATGAACGCCTCTGTTGCTCCCAGAAAATTCTTTGCTTTACAGATGTACTCTCCAGAGTCGAGGTAAGAGACTACAGGCAGGCCCAGAATAGACCAGCTCATCCCATCACTGGAAATCTCTTGGTGAACTGCAAGGTAGGAAAAATGTTAAATAAACAGGCAATAATTAATAGAAGTAATAACATGTTTGTAAAATATTAAGATTCCAATAGTCAAATATCTGCTCGATGCAGTGGAATCATCGTTTCTGTTTGCCACCAAGAATGTTACAAAATCAAAGCAGACCTAAGAGAAGGACAGTAACACTAAAATTAGGTTATGTTGGGATTGAAACTGCTTCAAAATGAATATATGTGAAGCATTTGATGCTATTTCCTCCAAGCTGACGTGCAGTTTGAAAACATAACAGGAAAGGTTCTCCAACTAAAAAAAATAGCTTACAAATCCCTATGTAGGTACAATACTTAAGGAAGGACCAGGCAATAACATGATCTATTTGAACATTAGATGCAGTCCTCTGATGCTCAGAAAATACAGTGGAGATTTTTATTCCAATAACCACATATGCACTAGTTTAGAGTATATGGGAAAATAGCCAAAAAAATAATATCCCTTTTACTGCTAAATTATTGTGGCTTTTTATACTTATACAAGTGGTAAGCTCTGAACACTTACTACTGAATAAGTACATAGCTGAGTGTTGATTTTTCTCACTTGGTTTACCTGGAGGCTAAAACTAGCTTTTTTGCCTTTTTTAATTTGTGCAGGTGAAAAAAAAAAAAAAGTAAAAAGAAAAAAAAAAGAGTTGGGATCGTGCAGAAGGGTAAAGCACCTTCTTCATTATTTGACGAGCCTCCTTGGGATGAGCACGTACTCCGTCTGCCCTTTCCCACGGAAAGGTAAACCAGGAAGATGTCTGAAAGGCAAAGGCAGGACAGAATGCAACCTTCTCCCAAGCCCTCATGGGGTCGGGATCCAGCCGTGGCAACCAGGGCCCCTTCCAATGGCAGTGAAATACAAGGTAGCAAAACTTACTTTTCCAGTGTAATTACTAACGGCATGGCTATATTAGAAAACATACAGATAGCCCACTTAAGGCACTTCCCCGTACATACACACTGCAGGCTCTTTCTCACTCCTTTCTGTTCAGAACACCAACATTTCAAATAGTCATATTATACCATTGGCACAGAAGCTGCCGTTGCTGAGAAATAATTTATCTTTTCAGCCAACTGTTTATTGAAAGGTGCTAGTGTCTGATTTAATGGGGCACAAAATACATCATTCTCAGTCGTAGCTCAAAGTAAACTCAACATAGGCTTTCAGGAAATCATTCTCTTTTAACTTTTCTATTTTTTTGTGGTGGCTCTACTTCAAGTGTAGGAGGGATGTTCACAGCATGATGGGGACACATTATCACTATGAGGAGCAGCTCTGCTGTATCCTGCACACCATGCAAAACAGAGCAATGACTTGTGCAGACCCCAAAAAATGATATTTATTACAAGTGGTTCTACTGCTGAGAAAGAAAAATGCTCTCTTGCCTGTTCTGTGCACCGAGGAGCCCTGTAACCCTTTGAAGATCAGACCCCATACTTAGCAATTTATCTGCTGAGTTTAGATCCTCTGTGAAAGTCAGGGCCAGGCCTTGGATACAGTAGTATTCAGGGGAGGTAGGAGGGATGGAGGTTCAGGTCCTGACCTAAAATCTCTAGGTCAAAAAGTTAAGGACAATTGTCGTCAGTATAGCAAGGGTTTTTTTCCCTAAATTCCCCACACATTAAAGGACTAACATTGCAATTTTAGCTCCAAATGTTCTTGTAAATGGAAATAAAAATATGATCAGTCACAAAACCAGGGCTGTTTAAAGGTTTCCTCCACAGGAGGGGTGAGCACAGAAGTGCTCAGACCAGGTGGACAGTGTTTCTCTCACAGAGCTTTCTCCCAAGAGACCTTGTCAACCCATCAGAAATGAATAATTTCTTGGAGACATTGCCATTTAAGTATTCTATCCTTCAGCAGTTTAGTGACTTCTTTGTCTTTTAATATATCGGTAATGTATGTTTGCAACCTTTTCTTTCCTTTCACAGCAGATCTGAATCCTAGTTGAATTCACACCAGACTCTCTCTGTCAGAGATGTTTGCTAACTGATTAACAGTAGCTATTCATTAGTATCAAAGACTCATACAATAATTCAGTGGGAAGCCTTGTCAGTAACTGAATGACTGAAAAGTAACTGAAAACAGCCTCTTGCTACAGTTGGACACATTTCAATTCTTCAGCTCCAACAGATTTTCAGAAAACCCCTGGACTTGTTTCACTACCACAATTGTTATGAAACAAAACAAATCCAGCTTTTTACACATTATAGTAAACATGATATTCACATTGACATGTAAGTAATTTTATAGTCTACAGAAAATCACATTATAATATAGGATTGCCCACAGTACTATTGTGAATTTCAGTGCATCTTATTCTTTCTTTTATCAGCAGGAAGGATCTACTGTCATAGAAACTTCCATTTGGTAAACAGTCTAGAAAACAAAGGTACAGGTCTCCCTCACTCATTGTGTGTGTACCAGAAAAGCTTGAACCAAGCTTACCTGTGCCGTTCAGTTGAGCACCGTCAGCTCTCCTCCAGCTGAGCTCAGGGATGGGCACCCCCGTTGTCCCACATCGCAGCAGAACGGTGCTGCCCAGAATGGTCTTCACTTTGGCTACAGACGTGTGCACGACGGGGCTTTGACACTTCCTTAGCTCCACTTGACTGAAGAACACTCCTGCAAGGCTCCGGGGGGTGTAGCATTTCAGTCTGGGCTCAATGAATGCTATGTTAGGAGACTGGAAATTCAGGAAATGGACCATTTCATACAGACTGCAGTCACATACCCAAGGATTGTCTTGCAAGCCTGTCAAAAGAAATCAGAGCACTAAGTCACTCCAACAGCACCTTCTGTTTCTGCCACTTTTGTTTCTATTTTCCATCAGCACAAACTGTGATAGGCTCCCAACCTGCTCTGCAAGAACTGCTTATGCATATGCAGGGTATGTGGGGTGGGGTGTGGGGGTGTCCCGGCAGTACCCGAAGCTGTTGGCTGAGCTTGATGGATCCCATAGTTGCCAGTTAGTAGAATGGAATAGATGGGGCTTCCTAAAGTATCTCAAAACCTGCATCTGAAATCATATTCTTTGAGTTCAAAGCAGGATTATTCATATCATGAAAACATTGCAATTTATGCACATAAAAAAGCACAACAAGAATTTTTTGTAAACACATTTGGTTCTAGGATGAAAAAAAACAAGTAACCATGTAAGAACAGGTGTGAATTTTTTTTTGTACGAGAAGACCATGAAGTCTCTTCCTTAGACAGGCCAGGAAATTCATCTCACTGGACACTATTAAAATATTAGCCATATTGTCATGCCAACTGTCATGCCTGCAATAGGTGTAGGTGATCCTACTTGACTGGAATAGTTCTCTTACAGCCCTGTTAGACTGAGGTTTTTTTCATTATTTTAATAATCAGTTGTTTTTTCTGAAATGCTAATTTACACCGGATAAAATGAAAGAACTGTTTAAAGAATTAAATGGAAGAATATTCCTGTTATAGTACATAAAAGAATATAAATAAACAATAACTATATTAAGAATATACACATAGAAAGGGGTCTATTGAAGAGCACATTCCTGTTTCAGAGTCCTGGAAAGTTTCTCTTTTTCTTTACTTTACTCTCCCATTTTGCATCTATTGAACTCAAATTCTGGAAAAAAAAAGCAATACATTACTCTATTAAAAATAGACCTGTGAAGATAGTACTGAAAAAGCAAATTTGGAACAAGAGCAACGCACATCCATGAACAGAAGTTGCTGCATTCTGATTAAATCTGTGTCATCCTACTTACAAATATTCCCATCCAGCTGTCCTGTGGACAGTTTGTGCTCTCTAATGATTTTAGCCAGCAGAATTGGCACTAGGGACATTTATACCATCTAACTCCAGGCACACATTTGAAGCCAAAGCCAGGAGCATGGCTCCCATGCCTCCTGCCTGCCACAGGAGTGAGCTCTCCTTCCTCTAAGGGAGCTCCACCTCCTCTTTTCCACAGGCAGCCCAAGGACATGCCTTGGGGCTGGCACCTGCCTGAAAGTAAAGAGTACTAATATTCCCTCAATTCCCATCAGGAGGAAATGACAGCTGCCCACCCTCACTGGGCCCTGGAGCCCTGCAGCAGGAGTCATGCAAGCACAGGCTTTCCAGCAAGAACCAAATTTTGACACATGCACAGATGGTGCACCACAAGGCTCCATGAGCATCAAGGGGCTGCTTGAATTTGCTACAGTCAACAGAAACACAGTGTTGATTAAAAGCCCCCGAGGTCTCAAACTGTTTTAAAGATGCTGCTGGAAAATTTCTTCTGAGATCATTCCATATCATCTTCCCCGAGCTTGGAAGAGGATGTGAAAATGATGGGTCTTGGCAGGAGGTCAATTCTTATAAATTAATACTTTAAAGTGAAGGGGACTAAGTAAAGAATGAAAGTTCAGGTTGGATTTGTTGTTCTATGGTATTTTTGCCAGCGTACTTCTCTGCAGCTTACTTCTGACCTCATGCACTAGATAACAATTTAGCCCAGATTACCTGGCAGGTGCCCCAGCTCAAGCTGATGCTGCAGCAACCCCAAAGCTTCAGTGAGTCCTTCGCTTCCCTGCACAGCACAGTTCCACGGGCTCACGTGGGCAATCCTCACGTGGAAAAGCTTGCGCCTTTGGCACAGACTATTAGCTAGCAACGTACCATAAGAGCTACTTCTTCAAGTAGTCTACAAGCAAGGGCTCTGAAGAAAAGTCACAGTGATGCACTGTAGACAAAGGAATGGATTGGGCTGACTTCTTATTATTCATGACTTTTTATGCCTCCATGAGAAACAGTCATGAGCAGAGTGAAACAGAAACAGGCAGCTGTGTTCTCCCATTCTGCTCCTGTGAGGGATATGCATTTTATCTACCTGGTCCCTATGGGTGTCAGCAGGATAGGACCTACAAGGTGGAGTGTCTATACATTACTGTATTAATTTTAGTATTATAAGCATTTGCCTGCATTAATTTTTATGATCCTGGCACAGTCAACCTATGCACAACTGGATACGTAAACACTCAGGTTGTCCAGAGCATCAAGGCATGATCTGTTCTACTCAATAAAAAACTCTACTAATTTATATTGAATGGAATAACATTTTTCTACGTTTTTAGAACTTGATTCTAAAAAAAATAAATAAAAAAGAAAAGTATGATCTAGGCATTGTCTTGCCACAAATGAAACGGGCAATCCCAAACTGCCAGCTTTGGCTTAAAGCACTTGTTACTGCATCTGGCAAAATAGGATAATGAAACACCTGCTCCTCTCCTGATGCTAATGAAACCTTAAACAACATCTGCTAAGGACACTAAAAGCTTTCTAGGTGGCATTTCGTATATTTTTTAAGTCTTGTATCTCTTTCCACTGCAATCCTTTTTAAAAACCTTTAGCCCCCTAAATTTATCAAGGGAACAAGGAGCAGCAGGTACTTGACAGAACGAGAGGAAACTTGCAGTGTCTCCGATGGGATTATCAGCAAGTGGCTGAACTCACATCCATGGCTGTAGAGGCAGTACACACAGATGCACACACACCCCGCAGACCAAACACACTCAGCAGAACTGGATCAGCTCACAGCAGATGGCAACTACTCTGAAACACCATCAACCTACCGCGGATTTGAACCAGCGCACGAATGCTAAAAGACTAAGTAGTAATACTCTGAAGTAGTAATACTCTGAACTAGTAAATGTGCTTGAAACCTCTCTTGGGCATACTGAGAGTCAGCTGACACCAAAATGGACAACTGACCCAAAGCCATACCTCTGAGGAGCCCAGAATTTCCACTAAAAGGGGATTCTTGTAGCTTTATAGCTGCCCTTCAAGGCACCACTGTCTTGGTGGGTTTAGATAAACTAGGGTTTAGTTCTGTGTGAACAGATAAACAAGGCTCTGAGAAGAGACAAATTGGCAGTCCTGGCCCAGATTTTATGCTGTCATGGCATTATTCCTCTTTAATTTGGACATAATAAATATCCATGTTTTTATTTAATATTGCTTAAAATGGGTTGATTCCATACTGAGTCTCATTAGAAAAGACCATATGAATGATAAAGGGCTCTAACCATAATTGTATTTCTGTCCAAAATGCCAGTGTCAATAAAAAAAGAGCCTTGAGCAAGAGTTGCCAGGTTTCTGCTACAAAGATTCAAGCAAGTAATCAAATAAGCTGGGTTTGATGAGCCTGAGGTGGGTTTGTTAATATCTAAATGAATTTACACACTTTATATGGTATATTAAGTTCCATATATATAATAGCATGGTACTTGCTATGGTACAACTCTGGACATTTGTAATCCTTGCAAAATGAGAGGCACTTCTCTTACCTAGGATGATCTTGGAGTTATCATTGGGGAAGTAAGGAACAGCCTGGAGGTTGGCCCAGGTGGCAATAAGGGCCTGAGGAAGAGTCATCAGCTTATTGCTAGACAGATCCAGGTATGTGATATTCTTAACATAACGAGCAGCATCTGGAGGGATTGAGGTAAGTTCATTGTTGTGTAAATCCAGAAGCCTTAGCTGTGGCATGCCAGCCAGGGTTTCCCAGGGGAATGATATTAAGTTGTTCCCATCCAGCCTCAGCTCCTGTAAACGATGAAGGCCCTTGAAGGTGATGGCGCTGAGGCTGGCCAGGGAGTTATAGGGCATCCAGAGGTACTCCAGGTTGTGAAGCAGGTGGAAAGCCTCTCCCGGCACCCTGCGGATGGCTGTCTTTTCTATCCGAAGCTTGGTTGTATCTACGGGAATGTTCACAGGAGGGAGAGTCATCTCTGGGTCGTTACACAGCACTGTCCTGGTAGGGAAAGACAAGCAAAAGTGTAACTTCATTTTGTTTTGAAAAGGTTTATTTGAAACTTATTTCAATGCAAGATTTTGATCTGCTTTTCTTTTTTCATAAGATTTCTTATTGTCATTTCTTACCTGCTGCTGATCTCTACATCATCACCATAAATACATCAACTTGCAGTAATTCTTATGTACCTTCTGACTGCAGAGATCTCAGTGTTGTGCCTCTCCTTGGGTGGTGTGAGTCTGAATCTGACCAATCTAGTGTTCCTGCTGGCTTTTGCTTTCAATTTTTTTAGAATACCTATGATAGACAGCAGTGACAACATTCATGCACAACAGAGGATTCTAGGGCCAGTCAGTACAAAACGAAATTCTAGAAATTGAACAATAAAAGCCATAAAAAAAGCCTTACTGACATGTCAGAGGGCAAGAAGTTATATAGATTAAATATGGCACGGGACCTTTGGTTTGAGAAATGAGGATAAGAAAGCCATCTAAGAGCTCACTGGAAATACACTAGAGCAAGCTCTGCTGTACTGTGAAGCAGCCTGGAAGGTCTGTAGAGGTGGTAGCAGTCACTGCACCACAGACATGCATAGTTATGAGAGTGAAAGCATGGAAAACTAACTCTTTTGAAAGACACTGAGAGCAAGGCCAATTTATGTGTTTTAATCATTCTTCCCATTCCTAGTCTCTAGCAGTCAGATTATGAAAAGTCTGAAGTATGAAGGCTGCATTTTTGCAGTCTTCATACAAAAAAAGTGACTTGGGACTGTAGATAACCATGAGATATGAAGGGAAACAAAACAGGTCTCTCAGGCTGCATTTCAGTTTGCCTATCAGCAAGCAGAGGAAGGCAAATTCTAACAAAATACAAAGCCACCTGTAAAAGGTGACAGGTTAGATAGGCGTGTTCCACTCCACATGCTAAACAAGATACTGCAAGAAATGTAACGTGATCAGTCAAGTAATGTTTTCTTATCACACTGCCTCTATAAACACAATATTACAAAGCTGCCAAAACCAGATTGATTTTGGCTGAAAGTAATTATTCCTCTGCAATCAACAAAAACATATGACATCGCTGAACTGCTCATGCAAACCTCCCAGAGCTAAATGCTACTTGGGCCTACAGTTAAATTGTTAATTTATAATCAAAACACAGTGCATTACTCTTACCCAACACTTTTATTGTGGCATTAAATTCCACGCACCCTCAGCTGGAAGTTGAGATTTTGAGGAAGACAAAAATCCATCAAATAAGAAAAACCCAGAAATCCTCGTTCAACAAAACATTTTTTGTGTGTACTGATGACACAAAATGTTTGCTAACAGAAACACCATGGCAGTAAAGCAGTGTGCTTCTCGTAGTGTCCCTAAACTGTGTCAGTGAGCACTAAACATTTAATCTATGGGATAATCTCTTTCTGCTAGTGAAAAATATGAATCATAATGCAGGAAAAAAGGTGACATTATGCTCCTTAAGGGTCTAATGGATATTTGGATCATTATGGATCTTACTAAAATGCACAACAGCTTTTTCCAGTCACTGAGAGGAAATTCCCCTGGGAACTATGACATTTATGAAGCAATAATTGGCTCTCACGCTCTTGCTATTGCGCTCCCCTTTAACAACTGCGGATTGCTTGTGTCTCTGCCACACTTCTTCTGGGGCAAGTTTCTGGTGTTAAATCTATAGCACCATAAAACAGATAAGAAAGTTGATCTATTTCATGGGGACCCAAAATATTACATTTCAGTACCATGCTCTTCTCTAGAAAAAACTTATTCCAAAGGATTTTGCAAATAATGTATCTCTGTCACAAAACCTCCTCTACGGTGAACTGCACCTTATAAAAATGTAGCTTCTACTTCATTAAGTCAGACAATTACTTTGTGATTACACTTCAGAAGGTTATAAAAAACAGTCCTCCAGAGAAATGTACGTGGTATGGCATTGCATTCAAAAATGGAGGTCCTTCTGGTCTTGTCTTCTTTTTTAACTGAAAGTTTCCAGTCTGAGAATTAACTTCTTTTATTTTTATTATTACTGTCTATTTTTTGGTTCATTCTCATCTACAGTCTATTGCTTAGTCTAAAATCTCCAGCTGAAGGATTTTTTAAGTAAATTGAATTGCTGTTTTTGGTGCCGCAATGTAAGTCAAATCTACTTACGATTTAGCAACAAACCAGCAGAGCAGAATAAAACTTCTTAAAACTAGAATTTTCAGCACAAAGGTAAAAAAAATTAAATTTTTTTAAAAATTTTATTCCCTTTTTGCTGCTGCACCAGCGGTAATTATGTCACTTGTGTTCTCCCAGAGATGCCGAAACGCTTTCTCTGAAATCAGCTTACTGTGTTTTCAGAAGCTAATCCTCTGCAAATATAGCTAGAGCGCACAGCAACTGGAAAAATAATGGATGCAAAGTCTGGACACAACGTTTTCTCCTCTGAGCGTCCTTACAGAGGAGAGGAACTAAACTCCCCGACACCCCGAGAAAGAGCAGCGACCCCCGAGGAGAGCCCCGGCGTACCTGGCTTTGGTGCCCTCGCTGAGGCTGTGGAAGGCGCAGCTGCACTGGGATGGGCACGAGCCGCTCGCCCGTGGCAGCTCTCCGAGCGTGAGGCAGCACAGCAAACTCACCACGACCCACATGGCTACCTGAGCATGGGAACGACACCTGGGCACTGCACAACGTGGAGGGCTTCGCCTATTGTTTTATCCATTGACTGGTCACATCTTGTTAACTCCCTTTTGTTTTCAGCCACGCTGTGATCTTCCAGCCCTCGCTGAGTCCATCAGATAAAAAAGGATAGGCAGGGATTAAGGATGGGGACTTGAGTTATTTTCATGAAGGTGCTTATTGCTTCCTGGAACAGTAATGACAGCATTTCTTCCTTCAGAGAGCCCCTTCAAAACATCCTCCTCAGGAAATTTGTAGCTCTAGTGCAAGAAAAAAAACAAACATACTTTCTGGGGACCTGCATCACAGGCAAGACAACTGTTATCTGACCAGGAATTAGCAATGATTTACTTCCTCACAGGGATATTGGGGAGATTTAAGGCTGTTGTTTGTGCTAATGGAATGTAAGCCTCCTATGTAAGAATACTAAAATATACATATCGATGCTATTAAAAGACTTTGTTTTCTTTTAAAAACTCCTAGTTTGACCAAGCAATTATTGAACTGTTCACAACATGCCTGATATTGATAAATAGTTAATAACCTAGTAAATATCTACATATTTCAGTTTAGATCAGGACTAGCACATGCCTGCAGGACTGACCACTGTGTTCTGACTTCCTGACAAAGCAAAGCTCAGAAGAGGGACCATTTTTTGGGAGGGTCACCTGATGCAGGGCTGTGGGGCAGCTTCAGGAATGCTAAGAAAAGATCAGCCCTGTCCTAAGGTCAGCTGAAGACCAAGTGTCAAATGATTTCTGTCCTCTCCCCTCGAGGACATTTGTTTCTCAATATCAGCAAAGGCAGCGATAACTGCAAATCTGGTGAAGACCATCCATTTTTTCAGCACTCTTCACCTGACTCCAAAGAACACGATACATGTGAGAAAAGCAGAGCAAAAATACGCACAAATATAAAGTTTAAGAAGTCGCTGCTTGAGATAGGAGCAGAATTCTATTCATACTAACAAAAAAATCTCATGCTTATAAATACTATTATTTTCCAATGTGAAAGTATATAAATTACTTACACCACAAATGCACAACACTCTCATAAAAGTAAAATGCTTTGGATCTTCAACCTGATCAGATTGCTACTCCCCCACTCCCCAGACATACTGCATTATAGCTCTGGCAGGAAAACTGACCCCTGGGCCAGACACAAAACAGAAAATACAAGTTAAAACAGAAATGAGGAGGGACTGAATGGAGCTGAAGAGCTAGCGACAAAGCACTAACTAAACACTGCTCCTTCAAACATGGTTTAGGGAATTATTTCTTTTCCAGTTCTAGAGCTTTGGAGAGCTTCAGTACCAGCGATGTTACAGGGGAGAGTCTCAGATGCCCCACTCCAGCATAAAACATGAGCAGTTCTACTAAAATCCTGTACCTGGCCATCTGCTTCACCCACAGAAATGGAAGTGTGGGATCAAATGTGGCTGATTGAGGCAGAAGCCACCCAGCACTCTGTTGGCCTTTCAGCACCAATAACTTCCCAGCTTTCCTTTTCCTTACCTAAGGTCAAAGAAGAAGGGGGAAGGAATTACAACAAAAAGGATTTTTCTAAACATTAGGTTTCCTTGAGTCTTAATTATAGTCATATTGAACAGGGAAAAAGTGCCCATCACAGTCTCTTCTGTCAGTGTCTGAAGTTGCCATGTCTCTTCTGTCCACCTCTTGTGGATAACCATCTCAATTCAGATTTCCCTAGGAGAGAACTACAGTTCTGCACCATTTTAATAGCCTGGTTGTATCTACAGCTGCCCTTCTGCAGACATGCATGTAAGAATCAAATCATATGAACTGCCATAAAGCCAAGGAAGAAATAAGAACAATCTAGGACAAAAGGTATTCTGGAGGTTAGAATAAAGTATTTAAAAAAAAAAAAGGCAAAAAAGCCCTCCACCACATACCATTCGACATGAAAAGCTTCCACCTGAAAGTATTATGAGGGACAGACGTGTTTTGAAGATCTGTTATGGATGTTACTCCTTAAAACTCAAATTTCTTCCACTCTTGTGCAGTCATGTCAGATCCTTGACCATCAAAAGACGATCAAGATGGGCAGCATGCTTCAAAGCATAATACATTAGCATAATACAGGCAACCTGAGTTGCTTGTTGCTGAAGCTCATCTCTTTTCCTGTTAGCAACAGCGGCGATCAGGGAAGCCCAGCTCTCCAGCAAAGCTGAATGCAGAAAGCTACATGGTGTAACTAGTTTCACATCTCTACTGCTTCCCCACTCCTCCCATTCTTCTGTCCAGGCTGAGGATTCACCTTTGTGAGGAGGATCCTTATAGGATATATTGGCTGAGATAGCTCCAGCTCCAGAGACATCCCTTCTCAGCTCTCTTTTCCAGCATTCCTCCCCGTTGCAGACCTCTTGATTCTGTTTTTCCTTTCAAATACACGATCAGAAGTTACCAGTCAGAAGTGTAGCAATACCATACCTATCTACCTACAAAGTGCCTGAAGGTTAACGAGCAGCATTGCTCCTAACAAAGACCGCTCACCAGGATTTCTGGAGTACAGCTGTTCTCATGCAGAATTCATCCTGTGTTCTTCAGCAGAATGAAATTACACTGGCAATTTCTCAATAATTCTGGGTAATGAACTCTCAGAGTTTCAAGGTAATCTAGATGTGGTTTGAGGCTAACAATTAAACAGACATTTTAAGGTGCCATAGTTCCACATAAGCTTGTTTCACAAGATACTCCAATAATTAATTGAGGCTTGTAGCAATCATTTACTGAGAGGATGGCCCAAAGGATTCTTTTCCACCTGCTATTTTCACATTCTACTTTTACTGTTGTTCAAAGGGAAATTCAAGTATCTCATTATTTATTTCTGAAGAGATGAGAACATGGTGCGGTGCCGCTTATTAAATATCCATAGTTGTTCTCTCATTGACTTCCATTAGGTCCCATTTCTAGATTTAATGATTTCTCAGTTCCCTTAATAATCTCTGAGCTAAGACCAAGTTTATTGGGTTTTTTTTAGTATACTCATTGGCTAACTTGCCTTGCTGCCCAGACTCTGCCTCAGCTCAATACTCTCAACATTGACTGAAACATCTGAAGTTAAATTCTAATCGAAAAAGCAATTCAACATAATTAACCTCTTGCGTCTATTTTTTATTTTTCCTCCAATGCATCTGATAAAGTGGTTTCCCTCCATTGGACCCCTGGAATAATAAACTCTTAGAAAGTAACCAGTAACTGTATGGTAAGGTTTGCTTTCATGAACCTCAATTTTGCCTCACTAATGAAACATTTAAGTTACAACTAAATGCCAGGAGCAGTAGAAGTAAACTTAATTTGTAAAAATCAGCAGCAATCAATAAAGCATGCCTTAGCAGCAGCTAACACTCTTCACTATGTCAAGAAAGCTGCTACTTCGTTAACATGACAGACTCACTTCTGAACCAGAAAGAGAAAGACCTGGAGGTAGGCTGAGAGATTAATAAGAAAAGAGGGAACATTAACAGGTTTCTCACCTTGGAGCGTATGCACAAGTGTGTCTCTGAAGAGAGGAAAAGCAAAGAAAAAGGACCAGTCAACTAATAACACAGTTCAGTTTTATCAGCACTTACCCGTTTGAGTTTTTCCTCCTTGGTGACTATATTAATTTATAATCCCTCATTGATGCAACACCACCAAACAGTGCAAATGATGGGTTAGGCATCAAGCCACAGATATTCCCATGTTAGGCTTGATCTGAATAGTCAAGAGAGTGGGACTGCCTTCAGCCCGAGCAAACTCAACAAGAGGTTCATCAGGAAGTGAAGAAACCAGTTCAGGTGGATGGAAGACATAAAACTGGAAGCAGTATTTGGATACTGTGTTGAACAGACCATGAATTCACTTTTACACACAATTCTGGCTTGCTTTGAAGTATTGTAAGCAGTGCAACAGCTTTCTAGACTTTCATTGTATTTTTAAGGCCTAAGTGATTACCTCTTCCCAACTATTGAACGGTTATTCACATTGTGCTACTTAATGTAAAATGAACGCTCATTAGATAATGTCCTTGTAAGCGCAGGTGATATTTGTTTGAGACTTTAAAATCAATATCACCTTTTGCAGTGCAGAGTAAAAACAATTTTTTCATGACAGACAATTCCATTCCATAATGAAACTAGTGGGAGTTATCCACTTGCAACTCTGCACTCCAAATGATACAGATTGTGCTCCTTGCTGCCTGCTTAGGAAGGGAAGAAGTTTCTTCTCTGCACCAAACTAAAAAGAGCAGTTGGAGGAAGAAACATGCAAAGAAGCAGTCAGCAAGGGTCATTCATCTGAAGTAAGAATCGTTTTGCATTCTCTGAAAATAACCAGATCCTCTATTTATATTTTTGGTGTAAGCAAATACAAAGCAAATGGGGTCAAAGTCTACCGTCAGCAAAGTTCAGTACATGGCAATCTTTCTCCAATTTTCTAGGTAGGGTATAATTCCGAGAAAAATTTTTGCTTTGTGTTTAATAACATTAAGTTAATTATTTGGCATGAGAGTTTTCATTTTTTCCTATATAGATTTTTTGAAGCCAGATATGTTTTATCAGAAGATTCTCTCATGACCTCAAAAGCAAAGCCTGAGTGACAAACTCAGTATGCTCCACTAAGTCACTCATTTTCATTATAGCAATTGGACAGAATTTATTTTTACTTCTTTTCTCCATATACTTAGAAAAATATGGCATAAAGCAAAGCAGGCAGCATATTTTAGCATAAATGAAAGCCATAAAATACCTTCTTATCATGATTTTCTCTGAAAGGTTTTATTAGCAGGCAACACAGGCCAGACACTAAATCAATTTCATTAGGTAAATGCATCTCCAAGAAGCTTCTGGCAGGACACATCTTGTAAAGTGGAAAATCCTTCCCACTGATGCAAGTCGAGAGCATTACGTCACTCTAAATTGGATCTTGCACTTAATGCTGATGAAGGCAGCTCCTCCAGACCTATAGGGCCAAAGCCATTAATAGACCTGTAGACATGCTGAAGAAATAAAACAAACCCAAACAGGTTTTGGCACAGAACATTAGAAGTCCATCGGTGGTATTTCTTATGTGTGTCCATTTACCTTGGGTGTTACAGCCAGAACAGAACCGTAGCTCTTCTACTCTGCTCCAAAGGCCCCACAGCAACAGGCAAACTCCACTGGGATTGGACATACAGGACCCCAGAGCAAAATTCCCTGGGACAAACCCTTAGTGTACTCCTTTGTTGAGGAAAAGCAGCAGATGAAATATCTCTCTTAAAAGCCCTCTGCAAACCTATCCTTGAGGCTTAGTCTTGACCACTACTGAGAGAGCAGATTCGTGTTGCCCTCTAGATGGAAGCTGGAAGATGCTTCCACCCACAAGCAATAAATGCACAGAAAATATGTGTAATTCCACATCAGTAAATGTTTTAACTACAAAGAAGACATGGCACAAAGATTAGGGAAAGAAACAGATAAACAAATCAAGTATATAATTGACTTGTACATATATATTTATAAAACATCTAGCTGTAAAGCTTAAGTTATCATTAATAGAAAAATTAATATATATGCTCTGCTAGTCATAAGCTCTTGACTGATTTCTGGTCAGAACAGTAGCTAACAGGGAATTTTTACAAGTCCTCTGAAGAAGGAAACCAAACACAGTAATACTGGGGAAGTAGTTATGTGTCTGTACACACATGCACACACCCATAGAGTTACCAACACATACACCTAGAACAGCATAAATATCTGTCCAGCAGCATCATTTTCACAGGAAAAAAAAGTATTATTCTTCTCTGAGAATAATCCTTCTCAGCCACATACCAGTCCCTGGCAGTCCATTTTGATGGCTGGATATACCATAGTCATATCTGAAATATGCATTTTAAAGGACTAAAACTTTCTCAGGTTTATATTCATGGCCCTTCGTCTCTATTGTACCTTCATTCCCTAAAATCCAGCAAGTTTCCCTCAGTTCAACAAAATCAGCTAACTTTGGGCTTAGCATCTTCAGCTGGATGACAGAGGGGTTCATGCAGTAATATTGCTGACTGCAACAACCTTTTCTGATTTGGACCTTAATAGTATTAGTATAAGCCCTGCAGAGTCACCTCTGCTTAGGAAACAGTGACTATTTTATTTTGTTTCCTCAGGCATACAAGAAGAACTTTCATCAAGGTTTATCTGGCTCCTGAATGCAGATGGAGCACAATGTTTTACACAGCAACCCTCTGCTCTCCTTCCAGCCTGTCCATCACCAGCTTTCCTACTGATTTATCCGCCTGCAGACCCGAGATTTTGCAGGCCAAGTGCCCTTGTGGCAGTTCTAGTAAACTTCTTGAAAGCTGCAAGGGGGTCATAATTACACTGCCTGTGCAATTATTTTTATCCTGATTTTTCTTGGACTAAATCCTTTATTATATACTTTTTTTTCCCCTAAACATGATTATTTTTTAAATGAGAGGAGTTTGGGCAGGTAATAGCAGAAAATCAGGGCGTGCCTCAGGTAGCCTCTCACTCCCACAACTGTCCTACTGACTCAGAGAAGGGAAAAAAGGGAAAAGTGCCATGCTTTGGTCCTTTGGATTCTCTTTATTTCGGCCTATTCTTCATTAGTTCAAACCTTGAAGAGATATATCTTACTGGCCTGATTTTGATGATATATCCCTACCAAAACAAGAGAGAGAAAGAAATCTGAGAAGACGAGGGAAGCCTGTGATGATCAGGGGTTTCCTCTAAGCAACGACTTCCCTGTCCCATCTGCCTGGAGACACAGTATTAATATTAAATATTAATATTAAATCCTAATTAAATAAATATTAATATTAAACATAAATATTAAACTCACGCACGCTCACCCTCTGAGAAACTCAGTTTGCTTCAGAGCATCTTTGCTAGGGCAAAAGCAGACCCACAGTCCCACTCGGCCCAGAGGACACACGGGGGATGCTGATGCTCCACGGGCAGCAGCGGGCGGTACCACTTGTGCTGCAGCCTGCAAGAAATGTATACGGAGATGAAGTTTCAGTGAGGGCTTTCCCTAAGGAATTCCCACAGAAGCAAAGGGGTGCACAAGGTCCTTGGAAGATCCTGTCATCTGGGGAGAGTTTAATCACCTATCATAAAGGACATTAAGCTTTTTTACCAATATATTGGAGAAAAAAAAACCCCAAACTTCTTGTTTTCTTGACTCCTCAGTGCCTATATTTTACACTAAATTTTTTTTAAATTATTGTTTGTATTTGCTTCAATACATAAAGTGGTTGACAGGTTACTTTATTTTGCTGGAGGAACATAAGCAGAACAATTTGTTTCCCATGCATTCCATTTTATTCCACCTTGGTAGATTACCTGCAAGATACCCATGTAACACATGGCTCACATTTTTTGTCTGGCTTAACAGCAATTTCCTGATCAAAATTTCCAGTGTATGGTGAAACTCTGCCCACTAAAGATTCCATTTAGAGACTGATGGGGATTTTTCCTGTAAAAAAATTAAAAAACTACCAGGACTGAAGTAACCAAAAGCTAAAAAAAGAGATCCTGAAACTATTCTTTGGAAATGGCTCATCATGGAAACTCCTGCCCTCCTTCATTAGCTAGCTACAAAACAAACAATAATTCTGTCACATTTTCACATCAGAGATGACAACAAAAGCACAACTGAAGGCTTGTCCTTCATCCTTATTAATTCTGCTATGTGAGATAAAATAATATAGTTTATACAAGTTTAATTCCACTTTATTGTAAAAGGAAATTCAGCCTGAAGAAATTGCTTATTACACTGAGCTCAATGGCTTGGATAACATAAGCTGAATCAACAAGGCAATCTGAAAAAAAACCCAGTAACATTTTATGGAAATGGAGGGGAAAGCTCTGCTTAATTCACAGGTCTAGTTCATAAATAAAGTTGTTGATTGCCCCTTAAATGCAATAAAAAGTGCATTTAGATAACACGAGGCCTTGATACTTCTATTATAAACAATGTATATTTGATCAGGTTCCCATAGGAGCCCTCAAGAAGAAAGAAGCCTAAAGGAGAGAGGAACAGGCAATGACTGTGGTTAACCTCAAGCTTCAGAAGAAGTGGAAAGTCACAAATCTTTCACATTCTGGTTCCAGTGATTGGGTTGCTCCTTAATAGGGTCACCTGAAAGGTAAGCCTCACTCTGAAGCAGTCTCTAGGCTTTCTCAACAGTCAGTGAAGAGGAAGAAGTGTCTCTAGAGCACAGTTTGCCTTCCCCTAAGACATGTAATGCAGGTGTCCTGCACGCGAGCCCCTTCCTCTACCTTGCTCTGCACACTCCCACCCTTACCCCCCATCCTGCCTGCAGAGAGCTCACACCCTGCTTTGGAGCTCTTTGCATTCCTTCCCACCAGACCTGGGGCTGCCACACTCACTGCCCAAAAGCACAGCCGCTGGTTTTTACCTCCCCAAGCCTCCTTGGCCATACCCAGGCCTTCACCACTACATCTTCCTACAACAGCTCTGGAGGCAACTGCAGAGAAAATCAGACTGAGGAGAGTGCTACACTGCCAGACTCTTCAGGAGAATGGTTATTACGTGGCCACAGGCTTTTCCAAAGGGCTGATGCCTGTCCATGCGCTGTTCTGAGGATTTGTTCCCTGCATCATCCTTCCCATGGCCAATGCCAGGTTCCCATCTGAAGTCTGGGGCATATTCCAAATCATTCCTGCCAAATGGAAACAAACTTACACAACTGCAACCAGAAGGTCTCCAGACAATAAGCTTGCTGTTTCCTTTCCTAGATGAGAAGCCTTTCCCATGAGGACCAAGATCACCACTCGTTTCAGTGATATCAGACTGAAGTCCTGTGTTGCTGTATTCCCATCCCACTACTGCTGAAGTGCTGCAGTTTGTCATTTAAAGGCATATTTCAACATGAAAAGTAAAAAATTATTTGACTAAACCTGAATCAGAAGAAAGGATTAAGAAGGCAGAGGAATAATAATACATCAATTTAGCAAAGTTCTTGCTGTGAATATAAAAAAGTGTGTCAGTAATCCGCATTGATTGCTTGAAGAAAATTCAGAGTGCATGAGCAGTCTGCTATCTTTGCACTGCAGCTTTTTTTGTTGTGCTTGTACCAATGCATATTTTACAAAGATTAATATGCTCCCACGAAATCCATACAGTTTTATGAAATCCATGGGGACATCCGGCAAGAATCTATCAGATCTCTTTTCTGCGTATTCCTTGCAAACACATCAGCAACCAGTGAAATATTCTTAAGTGAGAGGCTGCTGGCTGGGTTAAACCACAAGTCAGAAAAAAGAAATGGATGTTTTAATGATGCAGAAAGGAGATCAGTGGGAATTCAAAATATGAAGTTGCAAGAAAACATGAGGTTGAGCAAAAGACCTTCCTCCCTGAATTTGGAAACAGCAAGTAGCTATCAAAAGAGTACATAAAATAGAAAGGGATCACTAAAAACTTCGTTGTTTAAGGAGTTAATAAATGTCTTTGGCAAACCTGTTACCATTTACATGTTTTCCCTGACTTCACAGGAACACACGATGTAAGGTCATGCCTTACATAAAAAGGAGGGAAACGACATTAATGCAACTTTGTTTCACCAACTGGAAAAAGAACTATCATTAGAAGATTCTATCAAACTCAATAATTTATTCCCCATTTGCACTTTCATCTTTGCTTGAAGAAAATAATTTCTAACCTGAATTTGTAACTTAATTTAGCAGCCATATTGGATCACATATCATCCCATACTACCCTAAGGTACCATTAGAGAGTCAGTTTAACACAGCATCAAAAAAAGGTATTGAGAGACTGATGCATAAGGTTTGTCTTGACACCAATTATGCTTGAGTCAGATGCTGAACCACCACTGAAAAGTTTGCCTATGACTGATTTGTGTTATTAGACTCTGATACGATAAAGTAAATAAGGTTTAGACATGGAAATTGTTAAGATACTTGAAGAAAAGCAGCCAACAGGTTAATAATACTCATTCTAATAAAGATCTCTTAAATCCAAGGGGGTTGGGAAAGTAGCCTCCTTTCATGGAAAAAGCAGTTTTGGAATGAGCAAAGTCTGCACAGCAGACTTTAATACACACCACAGAACTCCCAGCGGTGTAACACATTTGGGAGATTTTGCTCGGGAGCAAGGGTGAAGTACAGTGGCAGGCAACCAAAAGTACCTGACAGCCCTCATGGCGGCAGTTCAAGTCCTTTATCCCCCGTCTAGAAGGGCTGTGCAACCCTGTGTTGACAAGCATTACAACGAGCCATCCGTTTTCAGAATTATCACACTGAAAAGATTTACAGCACATTAACAAGATCTAGCACTAATTTTTTGCAAGAACATAAAATGATCGCTATTAAAACAGAGGTTTAAATCAGTCATTTGCCCTGCTAGGAGGCAGGGCTGTCACCTTCTTTGTCATCAAGAACGTTGGTGAGTGAAAGACAAACATAATGATGGATTTATGTGTTGCAATGTAATTTTACTCTGCTTAAACCAAACATCTGCATAGCCTAACAAATACCATGCCGTCCTGAATCCTACTTCAAAATCCAAGAGCAAATCCATCAAGACAATTACCTACATCAAAAACAGCTGTAAATTGAATGCCAGGGATCAAAAAAACCACAGCGAGATTGTTTCACAACAGCCTTGAAGCTCCAATCAGTTTTGGGAATCACAGCTTGTAAGCACAGATTTCAGGAAAACCACAAAAATTCCACCACTGTCTTCAACCTGAACCACTGACAGTAAATGCACTCCGACCGTGTAATCAGGAGAACTGAACAAGCTCCTGCCACACCTGGAGCAAATTCACACTGCCTGACACCTCAATCAACTGAGACAATGTGAGGGCTGAGCTGGGGGAAGCCAATATCTCTTGTGCTTCTGCTC
The DNA here is from genome assembly GCA_013396755.1 of Sclerurus mexicanus. Taxonomy (NCBI): domain Eukaryota; kingdom Metazoa; phylum Chordata; class Aves; order Passeriformes; family Furnariidae; genus Sclerurus; species Sclerurus mexicanus. The sequence continues at coordinate 252,905 of VWZF01001556.1, read as the reverse complement.
CCTTTTGCTCCCATTTTGCAGTAGGATTATGGGGATGAAGAAAGTTACATGTCAGAGTAGTGTCCCTGTCATGCTAGTGGCACCTTGTTAAGGCAACGATAAGTCTGGGGAAAAGCAGTAAGGAACGAGACGTGAAGAAAAAGGAAATAAATGCACTAAAAAGAGTGGGATGAAGTACTATTAGAATAAAACAGCCCTATACGTAGTAGTTATCATAGCTATTGCTACTCTAAGTGTAGGTTAAATATTTAGAAGTGTGGTCAAGTTGCTCACTTTTAATGGACAGGCATTGAAAATTACATAAATAATAGTTGTATAACTCAAAAAGGGATCATTTGTTTTACTTGAACTCTGAAAGCTGCTGTCTTGCATTCTGCAGGATCCAGACTTTGAAAGAGTTAGTTAGTTAATCGATAGCAAAACCAATGAAAGGAAAATGGCTGACCCTGCTGGAAAACGACAAGGGCTCATGCACGTCTTGAATCCATCCTGTGGCTTGCTTGTGGTGGGAAGTCAGCAGGCAGGTAATGAGCTGGAGGTTGGACAAGCTGCACGTTGCACATACTCCAGAGCCACAGTACTCCAAGACTGCAGTCCTCAAACATCTCCAACAGAACAATAAGTTAATTCCTGTGAGCGCTCACCACTGGGCAACTCACATTCCTTGTATGTTTAGGACTCAACATCAGTAATTTGTGCTTGCCTTTAATGAGACTCTGCCAGTGTGCATGTTAATTTAAGCCTCAGCTACAAGGAGGAGATATGTTACTATAAAGAACAGTCATTGCCAGAAAAATGACCTGGCCAGTTTCTAAAAAATGGGTGAAGGGGAGACCTACAAGCTGCAGAAATTATTAGTTCATACTTTTCCTCTAATCACCAACTCAATGAGTGGCTCTTTATTTTTCAGGTCACTTCCCAATTATATATTACATGTTTCCTTTGTTCCACAACCTTTAATTCTTTTCCAATGTTGCAGAATTAACTGGACAGGTTTTTAATCTTGTCTCTACAAAGAACTTGTTGTAATTGCAATGAATGCTTTCATTTTGCTGGTGTCTGAAATACGATTTGCAGGAGAAGGGGGAGTGTGGGTTGATGCTAGTCCCATCATTAATAACATTCTTGCAGGGATTGTAGTGGTGGGAGTAAAAACCCCAAAGCTTTTATATAATAACGGCATGTGTCTGCACGTGAGCTGCCCCTTTAAGAAGCCTTGGGCTACTGGAAGTAGAGAGATCTGGAGAAAAGGCAGCCCTACAGCTATAACAGAGGGCAGAGGTTAAATCTTTTGGCATATTTGCTGTAAGAATGGTCACTCCATACCCTCTCCCTGAAGGCTTCACTGAAATAGAGGTGTTTGCCATTGGCACTGCACTGCTGGTAGAAGGTAAGTTTAATGTGGGACCTCAGCAGCAATAAGATTTTCCCTCTCTTAGTCATGGTGAGAGAGGGAAGAAAAATGGAGGCAAACAGCAGCATTTGTGGTATGCTGACCCTTGTTACTGTGGCCACCTCACCAGTACTTCTGGTGAGTCAATCAGGGTGAGCTGCCAATCTGTTCGCAGTGAAGATCTGCACACTATGCATGGCTGTGGCAGTGGAGTACTTGCTACTTTGCTTCCTTCTCAAGATTTTGGGATGTAAGATTTTGTTGCTGACTTTTCAGGGCAATTTTATCTTCCTCAAGGGAAGGATATTGAAATGATTGACAATCTCTCAATAAAATTGGATTGCTTGTTTTGTGGGCTGCGATGGCTGTCTTATAATCAAACATGATAGGTCCTAAATAGCCTGTAAACTCTTAGCATACACCCAGATTGCATTGGTGGAGCTGTAATTAATGTCTGCTGGGTAAAAGTAAACAAACCATATCAATTTAATTTAGCCAATGTGGACTTTTCTTAAGGCACATGCCACTTTTCTGAGAGACTGCAACAAAACTGTGCATTTCTATCTACCTGGTAGCTAGTAAAGGCTTGTAGCTAGGATTCTGTTGGTGTCATCCCAGGGCCTGGGATCCCATCCTGCATGGTGCTGGGAGCGCACTCAGGGATGGTGGGGCCCAACAGTAGAGGAGGAGAAGCTGTAAGCACCATCAGAATGGGATAAATGCCCATTAGGTCACCCCATGAATATGAGCATAGGTGCTCACCCTCCCTTTGCAGGCAAGCTCAGGGGCAATGCAGCATCATATCTAGCTGCATAGGAAAGCTGGAAGAGCTGCGTCAGACACTCTTCCCCTGAAAGAGAGAAGAAAAACTTCTACTTCGTGCCCAGGGGCAGGCTGTTGCCTAAACAGAGTCCAGGGTTAAACCTGGAAAATGGCCATTAACCTATCTGCACAGCCTGGCAGGGCCTGGCATGGCTTTGCTCCTCATTTCTGAGGGGCGGGAAGCAGCAGTGGGGCAGGGAAGCAGGTGCTGGCAGAGCCCAACAGTGGGTCCTGGTGGGGAGCAGCTGGTTGTGGTACCACAGCCATGCCAGTCCTTTCCTGCCCATCACCTGTGCCTGGGGGCTGCAGCTGTTGGAGTTCAAGCAGAGTAAGCATCACTTAAAACTAGATGTGGTCTAACACATTTATGATTTACTAAACACAAGTATTTCCTATAGGGTTTTAGGCAGAATGTGCCCAGCAGATTGGCAGTAAAACTCGTTGTCAATAGACTTAGAAGGTCAAACTAAATAATTAAAGATGCATTCACTTTCTAAGAGAAAGGCGATGAAGACCTCTCTTTTTTCTTACGGCAGCTTGTAACTGCAGTTTGCAAAAAAAGGTTGTGGGGAAGAGTTGCATTCACTTTATTGACAGGACACATTTGCTGATGTAAAAATGAACATTCAAAGCTATTTTTTAAAAATTTATTAAGTTCTCTATTTGTACACTAATGCTGACCTTCAAGAAAGCAGAATGTGGTGAAGCCTGAGGCTTCAAAAAACAGGGGAAAGATAGAAAATTTGATGTAGTAATAACGCTTCAGCTCTACTCTCAATATGCGCACAACGTAGCTCTCCTAGAGGCTTCCCTGCATTTGGGAGAGTTGACAGCAGTTTTACCCTGTGGGTGGGAGGTAATCTGGCAGTGAGGAAGTAAGAGCAGCAGATCTCAAATGTTTCCAAATATTTCTCCTGGAAATATTTTGTTATATGTTGTGTAATGAAAAACACACATCAGCTGTTACTATGGTTATGCCATCAGCCATTAATGCAATTAAGGTAGAAGCAGGATTTCAGACTAGAAAAAAATCACCCATCTTATGTAACTGCAGAATTAAGACAATGAGCATAAGTAACTACACTACTTTACAAAATTAGGGGATATGGATTTTTTCTGTGCTGCATAACTTCTTTTTCCAACAATATAAAGGAAAAGACACAGAGCCTCTCATCTACCTGAAACTTAGATATTGGATGTTGAGTCAGAGCCTCAGAGCTAAAATAATTCAGGTCACCTAGAAAAGGGCATTAAAGGACAAAGTTTAAATTTAAACCAGTGAAGAACAGGTTTCAGGGTGGCACAGCTCTATGCTGGGTGAATAGTTGGGGTTGCTTGGATGCTCCTCTCTGAGGGCCAACATTAACTTATATTTTTTAAGCCTGTCAGTGACTACTTTTCATAATTAGATTATTCCTTTCCATGTATAGTCTATTGACGAGGGGCCGTAATAAGATTGAACTGGTGTGATTCAGGCACTGTGTAGGCTAACCTTAGACAGAAGCCCAAAGGGAGCCAAGGCTGGCTGAAACACAGTTGAGGGATTCCTATGCTTAAACACAAAAGAATTTTGTAACTGATATTGCAGGCAATCCATTTCTCTATCAAAGACAGGCCTGGATATGTGTGCACCAGTAGCATTTACTGGCTGTCAGACCCTCTGAAACTGCTTTCTCTGCATGGCCCTTACTCTGAACCATGTGTCCCTGGATGGAACCTGACAACACAGTTTCTCTTATTATAACAAATGGCAGAATTACAAATAAGATCAAACCGTTTCTGCTCCATGTGACTGGTTATATATCCCCAATGCAGTCTGGAGCATTGTCTTCAGCAGTCACCTGCAATTTCTCCCCTGAAAGCCTTTGTAACTTGCGTGCAGACTGGCCACTACAGATGTACTCCCTGTGCAAAAATTTCCACTGTAATTATGGTTCCCTCATTAAAGAAAACAGCAGTACCACTGTAGATATTTTCCATTTCCAGTTGAATCACAACAAACAATTCTTTTTTCAGCCCTGCTTGGATTCTGTCTGAATGGCTTGACAATTCTTTCTTTCCGAAAAATCAAAGAACTCCGAACACCCAGCAATCTGCTGGTTCTCAGCATTGCACTGGCCGACTGCGGGATCTGCATCAATGCATTCATTGCTGCCTTTTCCAGCTTCCTAAGGTATATCTTAAGCTACTAATTTGGCTCTTTAGGGCATGCTTTAGGAAAACCTTTAAGTTCTAAGAGATCGAAGTAATTAAATTACTCTCTCTCTCTCCGATAACACATAGCCAACCTTCTCATTCTCTCAATTTGAAACAGGAAAATGAAACTCTATATAGTCCTATCAGGCAAGTAGAAAAGCAGACTTTGCTGTGTATAATCACTGACAGAGTATAGGACTGATTATGGAGGACATTTAACCAGACAGCTTTACTGGTCATTATAGAAGCTACTTGAATATCAAAATATCACATCACTAAACCTCTAGGTTGACCCCAAATTTATCTGCAAGTATTTATCTGTTTGGTGGGGGTTTTTTATGAACCTTTTCATTAAATTAAAATGCAGATCTGTTACCACAGAGTTCAGTTATGACACAATTGATTTTCTACATTTTCACACATGTCAATCATTTAATCAGAGGACAGAAACAATATCAAGCATTTTAGTAAATAATTACAACAAACAAATCACAAGTAAACCATACTCAAAGAACCCGCCACCCTGTAAAATAGCTGATTAATAATTTCACCTCAATACCGTATTTTTACACCTGTAAAGACCTTTAATGGAAAACAGAAATACATTTCAAGCCAGATTGTGGCACTTTATTCTCTCTTAATGACTTATAACGACTTCATAAAAAATATTTGCAAATTGACAAGTAAATAGGAAGCTCCAATGGGTCCTTATTCAATAATATTTTACGTTCTGTATAGGTTAGTCTTGTTTCAGACACTTATGTCTTACTGTAGTCGCTAAAGATGCCTTTACCTTTACTGAACTGGAGCTGAGAAGCCAAAGTCAATACATCAAAATGAACTTGGTTTTAACCATTGCAGAACCCTGTTGTTTAAATTGGAGCACAAGTTTCCCAGCCTCCCAAGCAGTAAGCTGTCTCCTGTGCCAGGCGTAGTCTCCTTATGCATTATATGAGTGTTCTTTAAATATATGAGAAAATAGATTGCTGCAGATTTACACCTCGCAGCCAGGTTTACAAACATAAGAGTCATGTTAAATGAACACAGAAAGAAAAATAAGTCACAGCTCCTTTTCATTCTGTCTGCAAAGGCATTGGGAGTTTCTTTTCCTTCTTTTCAGTTTGCCTGCAAAGATATCAGGAGGCCTCAGTCTTGCTATCAGGAGTATTTTTATTTGGTTTTGTACTGTGTTGCATGGTGAACACTGACTGTCCCAAAGGTTATTATTCATCTGCTACTTTTACTTGACAGATTATCTGCTCACAAAGGATACAAATTTTGAAGATATGGATAATTAGATGAAATGCAGATTTCAAATTTAAACCCCTCAACTTTTCAATACAGAAGTGCAGGATTATATTTTCTTCTCAGTATTTAAGAGTAGGAATAGCTCCTGTACTGTATTAGACACCACAGCAAAAAAATGCTGGCAAATACCTAAAGGCAACCACAGGAACATCTTTACAATGCTTCTCAGACAGATAGCTCGAGCACAGTCTATCATTTTACCCTCTTCACTAATGCAATTTCCAAACATGTCTTCGCCTTTCACTATCATTTTCTTAACATATTCCTTGTTTGTTGACAGATACTGGCCCTATGGCTCTGATGGCTGTCAAATTCATGGATTCCATGGCTTCTGGACAGCACTAGCCAGCATTAGCTCCAGCGCTGCGGTCGCCTGGGACCGATACCATCACTACTGCACAAGTAAGGGCTACCATTTACCAAGCAACCTCACCCAGATCCTGCTACAAGGCAGCTTGCTTGGGTTTCTGAGAATCAAAGCAAGCACATATTTATTATTTGTGTATCTTATAAGTAAGTTTGTTTATCTTGCACACTAGAGACAGAGCATGTATAAATAATTTCTCCAAAGGGCCTCTTCTTATACAGGGGGCAATCACCAACCACCTTCAGGAGATATTTCAGGTATTTCCTCTTCCAGACCACATCCAAGTTCTGATCCTCTTGCCATGCTGTCTCTAAATCCATAGGTAATCTTTAAAACAAAATCCCAAACAAATCCAACTCCTCGCATTGTAGAAAATTCTATTCACCTTGGGCTTTCATCCAACGCCCTGCTGTGCACCAAACAGATAATTATGCCCATGCATTGCTTCCTAATTACAGATGAATTTGGTGTGGCTGGAGAGCTGCCTCTGCAGAGACAGCAGCTGGAACAGGGCCCACGCAGAGGCATGATCAGGCAGACAGAGCTCAGCAGCCCCTTTGTGTGACACACAGGCTTCTTGGGGTGCAAGAGACATTTGTGGGGTTTGTGTTTCATTCCAGGCCCCCTTATAAGGACTGGAACTTCTGGGAACAGTTCTTCTTGGGAACAGTTGGTCCCAAGCAAGGAACAAATTCTCTGTGACTTTCAATAAAAGTGGCAGAGCTATTTTTAAGTACTGATACTAGCAGGAATATGATCATATGGGGTTTTTCTTACGGAAGGCCATTCTTTTGTTTGGTTGGTTGGTTTTTTATTGCAATTTAGTTTTTAACTAGCTCTGGCATAGCTGGATTTAATGGAAATCTAATGTTAGACAGAGAGATCAACCTAGGTAAATTTGTCTTTTTTGGTAGACTTAAGAAAGCATATTTTTGATTTAGGTGAGAAATAGAGACTGACAGGATTGGCAAATGTATGAATTTATAGAGATAGATATGCCTTGTCTTTTATCGCAGAACTTCCTCACAAACTTTGGCAGTACTGTGTTTGTGCATTCATGCAACATGAGTGGAAATTTCTGCTTGATGAGGGTGCAGAGTTGGAGTCGGTGTCTGTGGAGACTGCTAGGATTTGTGCTGGGACTCCAGCTGCGCTCTAGCCACCACTGTGGATACAGGGGAATAACTCCATTCTCTTAGCTAGCCCAGAAGTCAGGAAGCACAGCGAGAGGCATCATCATGGACTGCAAAACAAATTAGCAGCCTTGTGAGCACTGGAACTGGCAAAACCTGCTGTCTTACAAATATGGTGCACAAGGATGATATTCCTTTTGTCTAATGAGATAAACTCGTGCTGACTGCTCTGTGGGTGCTTTCATGGGGCCTCACCTCTCCCCAGACACCAACTTCCACAGTAAATGCAGCAATGTAGTACCTGTCTGACCCCCGTTCCTTCTCCAGTTTACTCTAGGTAGCCCGAGTTCTCAAAAGTTATTGGGAAGGGACTGAGTGACACACAGGGTGTACAATTTCAGGCCCTTCATTATGAAAAGGGAAAAAGACATAGTATGAAATACAAACCTATCCTGAATGGACAGAGATTCTCTTAAAGGTCTTTTCCAGCCTGAACTGTTCTATGTTTCTACAACATCCTGGCACTCAAGCAATGCTAGGAATGCCCTAATCTGCATTATTTGGCCATTTTGGCAGTCATGTGGGAGCTCTGCCACCTGGGAGAAATGGATGAAGTCCTCCCCCACAGATATGCAGCTTTCATGTTTCCTGCTAAAACCTGGCTTTTTCTAAAAGAGTGAGGAATCCAGAGCACCTCATGTAACCACACCATTCCCAAAAAAATCTGTGTCTCTTTGGCAATGCTGGTAGACAAATGCAACTCTCCTTTTCTTGTGCTAAAGCGTGGGTTGCTCAGACCATTTCACAAAGTATTTTCTGGAGGAAATTGTAGGAGTTTGTTGGGGAAGAAACTGCTGAGCAGCAGTGATTCAATGCCCTCCTCCATTAGCATCCACACAGCCTTTGAGGCACAGCCTCTGTGTGATTAAAGCAGCAAATGGTAAAACACTCCCAAAGCACCCAGGGAATATGTTCAGATGATCTTGATGAGGGTGAAAAGGTTGCCAATTTTTTTTTTCTGCAACTCTTGCAGGAATTATCTCAGGCAAGGAAATTTTTTTTTCCATGTCTAGATAAAGACCCCAAATAATGCAGGCTGTAAGCTAAATCCATACTAACACCCCTTGGACACTGAAATGCATTTGGAGCTAGAAGAGCAGCATCTGTATTTTACAAGGGAGAGCCTGAAAACAAGCATGTCTTGGAAAGACATTTTACTCTCTGTAACACTGACTTTAATGCTTTTGTGTCATGCACTCCTCCAGTCAAGAGCATACACCACATTAAGAGCACAGGCAGAGAGACCCTAAGGGCACAAGTTTCCTTACTTTGCTCAAATTGTTACTGATGGCCAAACACGGCAGCTGTAGTGAACACTTTGAACAACAGAACAAAACCAAAAACCAGAAGGTGCTCAGGCCCCATGGCTATTCCAGTAAAACCAGCCCCTTCTAGTTGCATCTTCACATGCTGATTGCAAGGAAGACTAACTCATATTTCACAGGCATGCTTTCCCAAGCCTACAGGCTATACTGTGTTCTCAATGCATACATTAAACTCCTGTTGACACTGGTGCGAGTTGCATGTCTGTGCAAAAGGTACAAAATACCTTTACCTAAAAAAACAAAGCTATCAACCTTATATCTTCATTCCCCAGGAACTGATACTCCTTCCAGACTCAGTTACATCATCCCCAATTTTTTTATGTCCTAAGATTTTCCCAAGAAAACCTTTGTGGTGGCATTCCTCAGCTTGACACTTGATTATCCACTATCCGTATTTCTGAGGAAGAAAGAGCTGACGGGAATGTGAGAGATTACTACGATGATAGGGAAATTTGGGACTTTACAGCCATTCTGAATGCCAATGACACAAATTTATTCACCGACATTCTGCAAATAAATGAAGTTTTAAAATTTGGAAGTCAGTACAGCCCTCATTGACAAAGCACTAGCCTTTGAAGTGTATTGATAACCAGACACGTCGCTCATCTGAAATGAGGTTGATATTAACTGGCATATGGAAGAAAACAGGATTAACACCACACAGGACAGACAAGGAAGAGTTTCAAGATATTTTACTCTCCTCTCTCTTGGTTTTTCCCTCTAGGATAACCACACTGGGCAACTCTCTCTTCATCCCCTAAATGTAGCTTTGGGGCCTATGAGATGCTACTTTCACAGCAGGGAAAACTACAGAAATAGTCTGAAAGTATGCAATAAGAGGAGAAAAGCCAGGGGAATCCAAAGGGTATCAATCACTAGCAAGATGAGAAACCAGATTTTATTTCAAAATCTGATCATTAGGGGGGAAAGGAAAAAACAGAAGTAGCTTTATGTTAGTGCCTAACAGTGGAGAAGGAAAGGGGGAACTCTGAGGAAGCTGTCTATCAGCAGCAAGCACTCAGGACAGAAGGAGAGTTTCTGTCAAGGTAGACATTGTTAGTTCTCCCTCCCCAGCCATTCAGGAAAGGAAAACATCCTGAATTATATTAACACAACAAGGGAGGAAGGAAGCAGCAGCCTGGGAGGCCTCACTGGGGCTGGGATGAGGCAGGCAGAGGGCAGCTGGTGGAGAAGCCAGTGGATCAGTGACCTGGATAGCAGGCAGCCACCTACCACAGAGTTGTCCTTGCTGAAGGCATCTCTGTCAAACACAGAGTTCATTTTGGTGAGACAGCGTTACTCTGCCATCAGAAGTTTGTGGACAGGGGAAGGATCCTGATCAGTTTTTATGAGACTTTCAAATATCTTTGTCTTTGACAAACTTAGCTAATTTTAAGTGATGCATGCCATGAAGTCTGGTACAAGCCACATTGTTCTGGAATACATTGTAACTTAGTATTATACAGCTATTATAACTTAACCATTTGCAAGAATGAGGAAAACAGACTTTTTTCCCTCCATCACAGAAAATCCTGTTGACATTTTGTTTCAGAAATCCCTTTTGAACAGCAGGCTGAAATCTAGCTGACAGGCAGCCATTGTGCCAGATATGTATCTTTTGCTCTTCCTGTGAAAATCAGCTAAATGTTTGAATAAATCATAAATCTTAAAAGTAAATCTACATCCATAAATGTTCCCACAAACTAAAGATGGCGATATAGTTTATGACTGTGTCACTAAAACACTGTCCATCATAATCAAAAGGATTAATGTCCAATGCTCTATCTAGCATTTCTAAAATTTAAGCTTTTGACATCACAATTTCAGTAATCTTTGAATGATGGGGGAGGAGGGGTCTGTTGATGACAGTGACCTTGTTCTGTCCCAAAGCAATTACTGAAGCCATTTAAAATTCCCTGTATTAATATTTCACTGTATGGAAAAGAGAAGCTTCCCTTTTGCTTTTCAAAGAGAGAAAGCCAGAGAACAAGAGTAATTAGACTTAATAGGACCAAACTGCCAGCAGTGGGCCGTAATTAGAAATTATACCTGTAAGCATAACTCCATACATAGACATTTAATTGAATTAGGACCTATACAGCTATTACATTAAATTTTACCAGGCCCAAAAAAGGCATTTAAAGTAAAGCAATGGTCTGCTGTGCACGAAAACAATCGAACTGCTCTCGGCTTGTGCTCTTGTCAGCTTTCTCAGGGGATGACATTTTGGCCATGTGAACCAATCAAGATTCTTTCACTGTCTTTATATTGAAAGTATTTTTTCTGGGTAAAACTAAAATAACATTGAGTTTGTTCAGTTTTACATTCATACATTTTTAGCTACTGTTGATGTGTGAGTAAATATTTTCTGGAGGGTCAACAAGCAGCTGATTTCACCAGATCTGCTTCACCATTAATTTCATTTTGCAAAAGGCCAAAGCCAAGAGGAAAAACACAGTTTTGTTAGTTCTGCTTCTCTCCTCTTCTAGTGTCCAAAATAGGATTCCTTAAGTGTGAGGAGAAAGACTAGAGGAACCCAGCTCCAGAGATGAGATTTCCAAATGCAGACAGTCGAGACATGCCTGGGGCCAGACTCCATTATTGCACATTCCTTTTATTCTATATCTAATAAGAAAATGGTGATCCCTAACACCCATGGAAAAGTAACAAAAATAAACTTTTTCTTACAGTTTTTCATACAAAAGGCATGTACATTAAAGCAAAATTTAGGAAAATAAAGGGAAAAAAACCCCCAAATTAATGAAAAATGAGAAGAGCCGTCTTGCTGAGCTCCCCAGAGCCCTGCCAGGCATGTGGGCTCCCCAGCAAGGTGGAGGGAACTGAGCCAGGGCACTGCCAGCCACAGCACAGGGAGGTTTCCCCTGGGGTGTCCTACGGGCTTTGCTTTTCCCTTTAAAAAACTCAACATGGAAATATTCATTAAGGCCACTCTTGATAGAAAACACTCGAAAGCCATTTCAGCAGGAGGCCTCACAACTCTCTGTTGCCTGCACATACCCCAGCTGGCAGCACATGGGCCAGAGGAAAGACGTGGCACCAAGAGGCTGGGCACCACAAAAGATCCCAGAGGTGGTTGCAGCCAGTGGACCAAGAGTTTCTCTGGTTTTTCTGTGCCAGATGACAGCAGGGAAGGTGGGATGATATCAGATTATATCAATGCAAGGATCTTTTTTTACATCCCGAGATCCTTAAGGTGCTGGTGTGTGACCAGGACCCAGTGGCACCAGAATGTCTCAGTCAGGGCCCATCGTATTTTGAAACCTTCACACTATTTCAGTAGTCTATGAAGTAAAAGGATAGGGCAGAAAGAGAACAAAATTTCTGCCACTAGATACTACAAAAAGTAATTGGTATTAACTATTTTCTAGAAATTGCTGAGAAACAAAAACCCATCAAGATTTGGTTCAGGGTGTTTTCAGAATACCAGGAGGGCTTATCACTTACAAAACTGTATTCCCAAAGCAATAAAGCTGCTTTTGGCATAAGCTTGTTTTAAAAGATAGACAATTCAGATCCAGGTTTCAGTGCAGCTGCTTTTGATAATGCCTTTAAAATGCTGCTAGAATACGTAAAAGACAAAACAACCCTGACAGCTTATGTAATAAGCTTTGTCCCAGTTGAATTTCAAGTTACAGTTGTGTAAAGCCAAGCTACAAGAACTGCTGTGTAGAACACAAATGGACACCTCGGATGAGTAACAACTCTAACATGCTTGTTTGAGCATATACCTAAATTGCATGCACTTCTGAAAGATACAGCTTGAGCTACGTAGCCTTTTTAAAACGGAGATATTATGAATAATTACAAGCTATTAAAAAGTTTTACTTGTATTTCTAGTCCCTTAAATCAAAGTCTATTCTTTTATTTTCATCTGTGTCATTCTGGAGACATATTATCATGTCAGTACTACATAGCAATATTTAAGCCTTTGTAACCAAAGTCTATCTCCTATGTAGGAATCATATGAAACACAGATATCAGTCATTAATAATTTTTCATTAGTAATTATTACAAAATAATGTTTTAAATTACTAAAAATTCAAATTTTTTTTTCGAATTACCATACTAAAGCATAGAGGATTTATAAAAAGGATTTTCTTTACTTTTTCTCTGGTGTTTAAATTACAATGTGTACACCTGTCTTTTTCCATGACTAATTTCTGAACACCTGCACCAAACAAATTTTCCAAGCTGATTTTTAATGCAATTCAAACTCTAATTCTTCTCCCTGTAGAACCTCTGAAAAATAAGAAAAAGCACAGAGGTAGAACCAGCATTCCTGTAAAAGGGCAGTTTCACTAACACTTTTACTTTATTTTCCTTCTTTAAAATATACAAGGACAGTCCAGCACAAAATAGCTACTGTAGAGTTTGTGGCCCTTTTTGGAGCTGTTGCCTTACAGGGATCTCCAGTCTGTGGCCCCACATGTCCTTCACCCACAAGTCAGGCACATCGGATCCCATGGCAGGGCCTCACCTCAGGCACCTCATCCCCAGTCCTTCACCTTTGCAAGAAAGTTCAGCACTGGCCTGAACGTTCCTGCGTGTTGTCATGCTGCTGCTGCTAAGCCAGAAAAGAAGATTGCTTCCTGACCTCAGTGAAAATTATGTCATCGCTTGCCCCTCATGGAAGGTTTGATTAGAAAGGAGCACTGGAGAAAGTCACCATTCTCCTTGCTGGCGTCACAGGCTATTCAGCATGGCCACGATGACAGACATTAGCCTTCATAACAAAATTACCCAGACCTTTTGACACACAAGCAGCGAGGTTAACGCAATATCCTGCAGCAGCAAAGAAGCCTGCCTGCCTTCTCCATGAAGAAATACTTCCTGTGTCTTCTGAAGTTCCCAGTCTTTCATTTCACCCATTAACCTATTCCTATGGTGTTTTTTTGGAACTGGGTGAGATAGGTACAAGTGAACATTTTTATTATAAAAATAGAAACAAAGAATTATTAGTGCTGAGCTTCATATTTCCTGTTCCAGGCTAAGCAATGACTTCAAAGGCAAATACTTGTCCAGTAGTATTTTTAGAAGATCTGTTGTCAAGTTGTGTGTGTGTGTGTATATTCATATATACATATTGATGAACAGCACTGTTAGAACGGGGTATATTTGATACCCACACATGCCCCACACTCCTGGCCAGGCAGGAAGGAAGTAGGCAGGGGTTGGGGAGTGTGTGCAGAATCACAATTCTAATCTGACCCACACCCTGAAATGGAAATCTAGTTCTTCAAACATTATTTATTGCATCACCTTGTTCATCCTACTCTCTGCCTGACCTGAGTCTATAAACACATTCTCAAAATACAAGAATATAATGTTAGTAAGAGCAGCAGTATTTCCAGTGTGGTACGAAGCTGAGTAGCAATACAGCATTTGTCTAAGTGAAGCACACAAAAGGGAACTAGAGTTTACTGTTCCCTAAAGTCTAAGAGCCTCCTCCATATCTTATGCACGACTGATTCTTCCAGACAGGTCAGCTTCAGGATACAAGACACAGACAGCTGCTTGTTTCTCCCTGAGGCCCAAGGGCTGGACAGCTTTTCCGAGTGGTTTTGTTCAGGGCATGGAGACCCCCTTTTCTCTTCCCACAGGGAGCAGGCTGCAGTGGAGCACGGCCGTCTCCATGATGGTGTTTGCATGGCTGTTTGCTGCCTTTTGGTCCGTGATGCCCTTACTGGGGTGGGGGGAATACGACTACGAACCCCTCCGAACCTGCTGCACCCTGGACTACAGCAAAGGGGACAGGTGAGGGCCAGGGCCAGCTCCCACAGGAGTGGGGTGGAGGCTGCCATCCCCTGGGGTGGCCTCAGCAGCACACCAAAACAGCTGTCCCCCACCACTGCTGCCGGGGCAGATGTCCCTCCCCAGTGGCAGGGACAAGGACATCACCCAAGGCTGCCTTGACTCTCATGGTGGAATGTGGGAACAGCTTCCTCTGTGGGAGAGGCTGGTGCTCAGGTTTCTGCTATTCTCTTGCTCATCTATAAGCTGCACCTTTACTGGGTTTAGGGCTTGAAACTCTTTCAAAGCAGCTTTGGTTTTATGCAGTCGAGTACAAATATCTGAGTAGGGTTGTTTGTGTTTAGAAAGCAAGCACCTGTTGTGATTGTCTACTATACTATCTATCCCACACACAACAGCATGGCACAGCTTAACTGGCCATCAGCAAATGCTGCACCTATAGCATGTTGACAAAACTGGGTTTAGCAATTTTCAAAATACAAGTTGGTAAATATTTACAGCAAGTTTACATAGATACACTAGAGAGTAATTAACAACCTCTTTTTTTTTTTTTCCCTCCTCACCCTTTCCAGAAACTATGTCACATTTCTTTTTGCTCTGTCCATTTTCAATTTCATGATCCCAGGCTTCATCATGCTGACAGCCTATCAGTCCATACACCAAAAGTTCAAGAAAATTGGGCACTATAAGGTAAGAAAGTTCCCTCAGCCCTTGCCAAAAGGTGATTACCTTGCCAAAACAGGGCTGCATCCTTAGAGATTTCAACATTTTGCCAGATGGCCACACCTGCCCCAACCTGGTGCTGTAAACAGTTCCCCATCAAAGAGGAAGCTGAACCAGTGATCCTGAGGATTTCCCTCCATCAACACTGGTCCAACTCTCCTCAGAAAACTAATACACAGCATGCAGAATATTTGCCAATAGCATATCAATATTTATCCAGAGAAATTTAGCTCAGGAAGGATTGTTATTCCCTGCTTTGCTACAGGCCCTTAGCTTACCACTGAGGAAGTCAGAGAGAACTACAGCTGTGCAAGGAAACACACAGGCACCCCGTGGGGGGACAAGGGCCTCCCCATACACACTGTGTTTACACTTGGCTGAGGAAACTCAGAAATCTTTATGAGCTGGAAAAAAAGGAATTGTTCTGGTGTGGCAAGTTTATGGGAATGTAATGTGGTGATTAAATGAATTGTTTCCTTAGGTGCAGGCCATACAGTCTGGGGCACTGTGCATGGCTGGTGGGCACAGCCCAACCCCTGCACTCAGTGAAGGCAGTGAATTCTCAAGAGGAGTGTTATATCAGGAAACAGACAGCCAGGCAGACTGGTTTGTAGCTGACTGGAATAAATACATGTGCCCTCTATGTATTTCTTGAAAAAATCTCAGTGATCATTCTTATTACCTTTTTTTTCAGTGAATTTACATGCACTAGCAAGTGATTTGTTTCTTACAATATTCTGTAGCTGTGCAGACAAGTTACGATGCAGAAAATTTAAGGATAAAATTATTGCTTCTCTAGTCATTAATATTTTTAAGATACTTGGGAACAGCTGGCCTTGAACACCATGGATAGGGCCCTAGCATGAAGGACAGAGGAATCCTACTACCACAGCATAGCCAGTGCATCCACCTGTTGCACTGCCATAGCAGTGACTTCACACAGTTCATTTGTCTGCAAGACCATCTAAGAAGTTAGCAAAATATCATTCCTTTTTGTCTGTTTTTAAATTTTCACATTGCTTTCTTCCCTCAGCAGCAATTACTGGTCATGGCTTTCGTATCTAGAACACACTCTGATTTAAGTGATCAACCATAAGGTGTTTTGCCACCTCTGCCACTCCCTGCCCATGCCCTGAACAGGGCTTAGTGCCCACTGCCCAGACAGCCCTTAAGGGAGAGGGAGCTGTGCTCCCACATCTCCAACACCAACACCAAAGCAGCAGTGGGATCACACATCCTGTTGGCTGATCCTCTCCTGCTACTGAACACAAACCTTGGCCCCACAGCTCTCCCATCCATTTGGTGCAGTGTGCGATTATGAAACACAAAGACATTTATTGCTCTTGTTTTTCAGTTTAACACTGGTTTACCATTGAAGACACTGGTTGTTTGCTGGGGTCCCTATTGCCTTTTATGCTCCTACGCAGCCATTGAAAATGTGATGTTCATTCCAGCCAAGTACCGCATGGTATGTCTGTGCCACCTGAAGGGATCCAAACAATTACATTCTCCTTACTCTCCTCTCTCTCTTCCTATGGAACAATGCCAACAACTTACTCGCAGTTGGGTTTACTAGATAAAACGTATATAATTAGTAGATCTTTTCCTCAAAGCATTCTGTTCATCTATCACTTGTAAGGTAAAACAGCTAAGCACAGTGATATAACAGGCATAGTATAACTGCTTCTATCAAGCAAATATTTGGGAAGTCAGGATTTTTTCTACAGCAGTCATTTAGCGGTCTGTAGCCTGTACTGAGTCATGGTGTGTAGGAGCTTTTAGTGTCCTTCCTGGGGTCAAGTACCAGATCAAAATTTTCAGTTTTGAAGAAATTCATTCATATTTCTAATACTTGTCTCTCCTCAAGGAAGCTGTACCTGATCTCTCCTAAGGCCATGACGCCTCCTTTTTTTTCCTTTTCTTCTATGAGTCTTGGCTCCACAACCACCTCTTGGACTCAGTAATATCACGTCAAACTTTTCAATTTTCATTCAGTCCTCCAGAATCAGCCCAGTTTCACATCACCAAATGCATCACTGTATTCAGTATCCCACATAAAATGAGTTAGCAACATCAGCCCACTTATCCATGAGAAGGTGTCCACAGCACAGCCTTCACTCCTCCTAATTATTTATATTCACTCTCAACTGAAGCATCCTTGTTTCAGGCAATGCCAATCTAAAATCTTTCACCTGGAGACTATAGTTTCCTCAGCAAGGACTTCCAATGCACCAAATTGCTTTTACTTCTCATCTTTCTGGAGGTAGCAAGCTACTGCCATTGGAGACAGGCATTTTTTTGGTAAAGAGAAACTGAACCTAAGCTGAAATCAGCCCATTGGCTCCTTGGCTCATTTTCCTATTAATATATATTGTGTTTCACAACAGATTCCTGCCCTTATTGCCAAGACTGTGCCGACAGTGGATGCCTTTGTATATGCCCTGGGCAATGAGAACTACAGAGGAGGAATATGGCAGTTCCTCACAGGACAGAAGATTGAGAAAGCAGAGGTTGACAACAAAACTAAATAACCCATTATGGCATTAAGCAAATTTATTGCAGGTACATCAGTGAAAGCAAAATGCTAGAGAAAACCATGCACTCTCTGATATGTACGTGCAAAGGTGGTTCCACATTGGAAAGGCTGTGCATTGGCTACAAGCAATGAAGTACAGAAAGAAAGCCCTCCAGATAAATGTCCAGAGCATCAGAAGCTGCTTGTCAAACAAGCTGCCTTAAATCTGTGTTGATTGTCATCAGTCTCATTTTATATGTCACTGCAAATAAACTATGTGCTGGAAAGCATTTTTTCTTCTCCTATAAAAGCTAACATAAAAGCTCAGCAAATTAACTGAAGCAGGATATTCATTTATCCAGTGAGACCTCATCAGATCAATCTGTGCAGTTTGTCCATATAGTAATGTCTGGATTACTAAAAGATTAAACCAGTAACCAGTATTACACCACACGTCTGTATAAATAGCTTGTTCATCTGAACAACTCACTTTCAATGCACCCAGAATGGGAGTTCCCAAATTTCCACCATGAATCTGATATTCTAGTTCCATAAAAACATTTTAGCAGGCATGTTACCCCAGTAAGGAATATTAGCTTGGCTCCTTTTCAAATGAATTACTGTGTGACATTCAGCTTTATCACACACTAAACTGCATCAGATTTTGCAACTGCTACTTACCAGGACAATAAAAGGCTTATAGTCCACCACAAAAAGCATTCATCTTTTTGTTGAACATTAAGCAAAAACTAAAGGGAGGTATGAGTCAGTTTCTGCTCTAAAATGTCATAAGAATAAAAATTAACTTCATATCTGCCTTTAAATTCCCTTATGATCCACATGAGTGAGAACAATCACTGAATCAGTTGTGACTGAAGAGTCTGAGCAATTAAAAAGTCACTTCTTTTATAGTTTTCAGTATTATGTATTTTAAACTATTAGAAATGTCCATTTTAAATACTTGTATTTGCCCATGTTTCTCATATCGCCTATGGGATGAAAAACTGTCAGCTGATATTCCTGTTACTGCAAGATGTGTCTCAGAATCACCCATTTGTTAAAAAATATGTGTGTGACAAAGATTATGAGAGATCGTATGTACAAAAAGCCAAACCTAATTGATACTTACAGGAATCATATGGTTCATTTCCAAGCATTGACAGTGAAACAGCTTTTTAAACTAACCAAAGAAAAAGTTGATCTGTTCTTTTGATGCCTTCCAACATATTAGAAGGGAAAACTGTTGTTTAAGGGTTACAAAAAGGTAGATGGTGCAATCCCAGAAGCTAAACAATCAGTGGGTTGAAGGGACATTCCCTTCATGGCTGGAGTTAGGGAATAAATGTCATTTTGACACAAGGTAACAAGCAGGATCCCATTCAAAGATGTGCTTTGGGACTTTGCAAGGCTCAATCTGGTCGTAAACTACTTGATACAGGACTGAATAATGCCATGACAAAATTATTCAGAATAATGACATCTCAAGCTGACAGATAAGACTTACATCTTAGGTACACATAGTATTAAGTGAGCAGATGACAAAATGTTTGCACTGATAAGTGCAAAATAATGTATATAGGCACAAAATTACATTTAAGTATGCACCTACAGTGACAGGCTCTGAATGTGTAATTATCTATTTCTCAGGAAAGGTCTTGCAATCATTAGTCCACTTGTCAGCAGGGTCATGCTGACAAATCCCAGCAGAATGCTAAAAAACACTAAAAAAAAAGAATAGGTAGCAAAAGAGGACACATGGCCACACCATCTGAAAGTCACTTATTCAGACTTATTGGACAGGGTGCATAGTTTGGGTCATTCCAAGTCCTAGAGGATACAGATAAACTAGAAAAGGGCCACAGTGATGATCAAATACAGGGAGAAGCTTGACTAAAGCATCACTTAAGCACCCTATCCCTCTTACAGGCAAACTAATTCTGCTCGTTTGTGTCAGAGTGAACATTTTGACTCACTGATGAAAACCAGATTTCCAAAGAAGAAGCAAAAGGCAATTTTTCCTCCTTAGCCCTAGAAACAGAGGGTAATTTCTTCAGGTTTTCTTTCAGCAGACAGAAATGCATCACACTTTAAATAGCATCTCTTACAGTTCTGGTTTCAAGGCTATTAAACACCCGCAACTCCAAACAACGTTACCGTGTCCTCGATAATGCTGTAAATCAAGATCTTGCTGACTCAGTTTTCCCACACTGCCCACGCTTACAAACACCCTACAGTTTAATAAAAGGGAGTTGAGTTTTTCTGCAGTGCACATTCTTCATGTGCTTCATACACTTCCTGATGTGTTTTTCCTTGCACCTCCAGTGCAGCTGATGGGGGCATTACAAACTGATTTAGCAACTGGGTCAGAGGAAGAATTTGCACTGTTCCCAGTCTGTCATCATACCACTTTGAACTGCTCTACTGTAAAACAGCAAAGTGAACTGGTTTTGTCACCACAGAGAAAAAAGGATTGCCAAATTCCTAAACACGGACCTAAGTGCTAATGATTGGTTTGGTTCAACATGTTGGGATACAAAGACTAAAAGTGTAATGTAAGATCCTTATAATATGATGACAGCAAGTGTTAATCACAAGTACTTATCCTTCCTGTTATGTCTCACTTAAATTTCTGTTCATGTTTCACCTGTGAGGATGACTAACTAGACTCACACCTCAGCCTATGATATTGAGAGTTTGCATGTTGGAGTAAAACTGCAAAAATATTTGGCACCATCGTCCTTTTTATACATATTCATATACGTGTTTATCAGAGGATTACAATCAATGGTCCGTAGGAGATATTCTAGACAGCCTAATACAGTAAATAATCACAATATGTTTTGTTATGCAAACAGGTATTTCACTTTCCACAGAAAAAAAAAGGCAGTATGGACCTGGTGCATTAAGATTATGTAAAATAATAAGAATTTTCAAATGGTGAATACACATGCTCACACACCTATATAGGTGGGTTTTGGAAGTTTACTAATGTAAAGCCATCTTTTGTGCATCATTAAAAGACAAAACAATCCAATCACAGCAACAGAAAGCACAAAAATTCTAAGATCTCAATGAGATGCAAGTCAATGATTATTAATACAATTGAAATTGTACATGCAAGACTTAAGAATTATTTTAACACTTTGAGACCCTTGGATTTCCATGGACTGTAATTTATTCCAGCGTTAGCTATGTATGAAACTCTCCAAAGAAGGTTTTGTTCAGAACAGAATATCAGATCATAGAACTGTCAGAAGAGGAGAGCTAGTGCTGTGTAAAGGTGCTGGGCTGGGCTACAGATTTTCCTTGTTTCAGAAGAAGCTGGAGACAAGCACAGAGTTCGGCCTCCTACTCACTGGTTAGGGACGACTCCCCTGAACAATGCCCAAGAGATGAGGCACAGGGAGCTGGAGTGAGCGGCTGCCTCCTTTGAGACTCTGGCCCACAGAAATGGAATCCAACTAGGATTATGCACCTAAATGTTTACTTAATGTTGAGAAGTATTTCAGATGCAAATTCAATTACCTATTTCAAAGGAATCTAATTTTAGTTAACTCAGGTTTGAAATTGATGCAGACTAATTAAACACTACTTAGAAATATGTTTCAGAGGACAATACGGTATTCAGTAGATCTCCAGTGGTAGAAAATGTGCTTCCTTTAATAACAATCTGTTCTTGGGAATTGGAAAAATAATTGTGGAGTTATAAAACAAGGTCTGCTATCTTTACACAGTGCTATCAAGCATCAAGTTTTAAAAAGAATGATTTTTAATAGGTAGTACAAGAATGTGACTCTAAGAAGACAAACATTTGTGGCCTACAAACACACATACCTTATTTTTAAAGGAAGGACTGAAAAGGTGACAGGGACAGTTCACTTACATATACACCAGGTTGGATGGGGCTCTGAACAACCTGGTCTAGTGACAGGTGTCCCTGCCCATGGCAGAGGGATCAGAACTAAATGATTTTTAAGGTCTCTTTAAAACCAAACCAAGCCATTCTATGATTGTATGATATGAAAACCAGCAAAGAAAATTATATAATTGGAAGCAGAGAGCAAACTTTCAAGTCCTACAGCAAGACTGCTAATTTTTCAATGTGCTTTAGATCTTGACAGTGAAAACAAACTCTATTTTGACAGGAAACAGCTGGAGGCTCTAATTGCTGGAGAAGCTACTCTTAATTTTCTTGGTGAACAGTGAGATAACAGAGTTTTTTTCTCATGGTGTTCAAAGATTTGTGCCCACTGCTCCAAGATTTGTTTCACTGAACCATACAGGGAGGTGCTATGGCAGCATTCTTGATTTCTTTATCAGTAAGCTGACCCATCATTCAAATACAAGCAATTTTGCAAGTAAATTATATCACATTAGATGCGAGATCGTTGTGCTGAAAAGCAACTATAAAAGCAGAAGCTTAAGGATGCTATGGGCCAAAGAAAGTACCATTAAACAAAGAGAGGGAAGGCAAACCCAATGCTTTGATGGCAATATTCATCACCTGTTTCACTACTGAACCTGTCAGTCCAAACTTCAAAGCTGACCAACACTCTGCGGTTGTGCTTCTGCCTCAGCAACTCACTGAGTGGCAGCATCTCCTAGAAAAGACATGGAATGGTGCCTCTGATATATGGGTCAAACACTGTATTACCCAGAGGAGTTTGAAGTCTTTCCTTCACCAGGAAGGTTTCAACTTTCCTGAAATAAGTAACAAGCAAAAATCCTAATGGAGATAACACAGTGGGCTGATTTACTGAGTTAGCCCTTTATCTACAAAGAGACTACATATTCAGATACTTGGCACAGGTAACTGTATGTTTACACTGCTCTGGCTAAAAGAGATGTTTTTATACAATAACACTCATCTGGGAGTGCAAGAATTCAAACCCATTTGTCTTTAACATGATGGCAGTCAAACACACAACTTCTCTTGCCCAGGAGAGCCACCAGACTATTGCAAAACTCTTCCATTTCTCTACTGACTCTTTCCACTTCCCTATCCCCTTTGCAGAAAAAAAAAATAATGAGGTTTTGTTAATTGAATGAGAACAAGCAATTTGGGATTGATTTGACTTGACTAAATGGGAAGAAATTGACATCATGATGTTTGCTTCTATGATAAAAATGCAAAGGCTCATGTATTGATACTGAACACTTGAATTTCTCCAAGATACTTGGGAAGATGAGCAAAATACAACAAATTACACATCCTAGGGAATTACCACATAACATATTTTGTGAACTCAATACTAGGCTACTGGCAGATCTTAAAATACAGGTCATAGACAGATACCACTGACTGGGGATATTTTTAAGCCAGAGATGTTTCCTTGCTAAACTTTTTGGTTTATATTCTCTATGCTATAGTCTCATATTTAGGTAACATAAAAATGTGTGGGGCAGTAACTAAGAGATAGATGGGTTATCATTACAGGACAACCCTGAGCCATCAGGGTAAATAGTTGTTATCTGACAAAATGTATTTTGGTAAGATCAAGTGGTTGAGATCCAAGAATGGCAGTTGCTTATAGTTATATGAGGGACAACTTTGCTTTGAAAAACAGAGCTCAGAAAAGGATTTAGGGGTCATTATAGATAATCTTCTCAATGTAAGCTGTCTGGGCGATGCTGTTGCAAAAAGGACTAATGAGATTCTTGAATATGGTTGAGGGAGAATAATATGAAGCATTAAAAATGAAGGATTTCAGCATTGCTTGGCAGCAGTGCCAAGACCCTTACTAGGTTACTGAATCCTGTCCCGGTGTCCGCATTTTAAAGAGGATTTGAAGACATTGGCCTGAGTTCAAGTGAGTGTCACAAATGAATTCTCTGGCTTTAACAAAAAAAGCCCATGCCTTTCTGATGTGATGGGTAAGAAGCTCAACATATTCAGCTCACTGAAAAGAAAACACAGCCATACCTTCATCACACTGTGTAGGCAATTGCTCTTGGGGAAGATATATATGTGAAGCTTTCCAATTTGACTGACCAAGACCCAATGAATAAAAGTACAATTTAGAAAAATTCAACCTTGAAATAAGAGGAAATTTCCCAACAGCAAAGTAATGAAAGACAGAAACGTCTTATCAGGCCAACTAGTGAAACCACTATCACTTGCAACCTTTCAGACAAAGACAGATAGCTCTGAAGATACACTTTCAGCCTAGTTTCAGACCAGGTGATTGCAGTTGTCCTTCCTAGCTTGGTAAGCTTAGTTCCCCTATGCATCCTTTATTTCCTCAGCACTTGGTGAAACAGGACTGCCTACACTGTAATCAACATGCTTGCAATGCTTCTGTGGTGGCTCAAGTGTTGCTACAGGAGTTACGACGGGCAAGGATGTGGAGTTAGAATTGTGGGGCCACACTGGCCTCATGCTCAGGGAGAAGGGGGACAGTGGGAAAGTGTTCCTGACTGTGACATGTATGAAACCAGAGAGAGGCTTCTAGTGGATTAACTATTGCTTTTTTATCAAGAAAAACAACCTCTTTTTCACTACATCTTGCTTTCTCCAAACCCACCCACAGAGCAGTTGCAAAGTGGAGCACATCACAGACATGGTCTGATCTGATCCCAGTGTGTTTGCTGAAACGAGTCCAAGGGAAACCGCACACTGGAAGGCATTGCAGACAGACTCCTCTCTCCCCATCTGTCTATCCCACAGCAGGTATCAGCACCTCTGGCACTATCACCTACAGATGACATTTGAAATTAAAGATATACAGCAGCCATAAAGGCAACACACAAAGCAGCAGTGAGTTTAGACCAGAAACATCAGTGGAAAAAAACAAGGTTCTTGATTCCAGTGAAAACCCACTCAGCAGCTGAAATTAGAAACATTAATCCCGTGGCATTGCCCATAATTAAAAGCTCCATCTACCACCAAACAGCTGCGTAACTATTGCTGGCTGAACCTCACTGCTTTGAAATGGGACTAGGAGGAAATGAAAAGAAAAGCAAGCATTGCAAACATCAGTAGGGCAAGCAATACCTTCATGTGTCTTTTATTACGTGGGCCAAATAATAAAATTGGTGTCCTTTTGCAGTTACTCTTTCTATTAATTCATTACCAGCAGAAACGAAAGTATTACAAACAAAACAAAGCAATTCAGAACTAGAAGCATGTCAGCATCCTATTACCCAATAGTCTACGCTTACAGTGAGCCTTTATTAACTTCTTTTTGCTGTAACATTACAGAGGCCTGAGCCTGCCACTTGTGCTGGTTTTGGCTCGGTTAGAGGTAATTTTCTTCACAGTAGCTGGCATACAGCAATGTTTTGGATTCAGTGTTGATAATACAGGGATGTTTTCCTCATTGCTGTTCAGCACTTACACAGAGTCAAGGCCTTTTTTGCAACTCATCCCACCCCACCAGTGAGGAGGATGGGGCTGCCCAAGGAGATGGGAGGGGGCACAGCCAGGACTGCTGACCCCAACAGACTCAAGGGGTATTTCCATACTACATGGCATCAGACTCAACATATAAAGGGGGGGAAGAAGAAGGAAGAGGGGTACATTCAAAGGGATGTCATTTTTCTTCCCAGGTAACTGTTACATGTGATAAAGCTCAGCTTCCCTGGGGATCACTGAAGACCTGCCTGCCTTTGGGAAGTGGTAACTGAATTCCTTGTTTTGCTTTGCTTATGCACACAGCCTTTGCTTTCCCTATTAAATTGTCTTTATCTCCACCCACGTGTTTTCTCACTTTTACTCTTCCGATTCTTCCCTGATCCCACTGTGGGGCGAGTGAGCGAGCAGCTGTGTGGGGCTTAGTTGCTGGCTGGGGTTACACCAGGACACCGCTGAAGTCTATTCCACTGAATTACCACCACAAGAGAATACAATGCCTCAGACAGGATATACAAACAATTAGCCAAAGAGATGGTGTTCTCTCCCTGGGTGTCTTTAAATGGTGTGTGTTGTTTTTCTGGCTGAAAACTATTTGTAGATATGGACAAATGATAGGATAGCAATGAGGAAGAGTTATCTTGTGAGAAAGGTGCCATATGGTACACAAAATCCAATTAAGAGGGTTTAATTGTTATTTAAAAACCTACAGACAAGCAGGAATAAAAGGGAGCCCAGTTCAGATAGTCTCCAGATGCTGATTTTGCTTAGGTTTCGGTCGGTCAGAATGCAAGATCCATCCCTCCTCCCGCTGGTAGCCATTAAATATGACTGAAAGAATGTGGAACAACCCCCAGTTACTGTAAGCAAATACCAGTAAGCCAGTGCTGTGCATTGTACCTCACCAAGTCACCAGGCTCCTGCAGTGCTTCTCTTTCTCAGTTGCACTGACAATTTCACTCAGAGAAGCTGGTTCATCTATAACACAGATGGGATTGTCATGGTGTAAAATTTGCTTGTGTCTCTTTCCAGAAGTAACCCACCCTCCTGAAGGAGCCATAAGGCCAGGCCTGCAAACACTTATCACTAGCTTATTTCTTCTCCTTTCTTTTTTTCTCTCCAGGTGATTGAAAAGAAATTAACTGGGAGGTCTTTTCAGGCAAGGTGACTATACTGAGACCAAGGAATTAGTACTGGAGCTGCAGAGCTGCAATCTGCATTGGTTCCTCACAACCCTGGCTGGATTTCTTGTTGCTGTCACGGTGGATGTAACACAGATGAGTAGCTGGTTAAGTACTGCCTATAGCAATCAAAAATAATAGCAGAGACTGGCTTTCCAAACCAGGCACCGGAAAAAACTGATCTATATACGGGCTGTTCCATCAAAGGTATAACTGAAGTGTCCAGTTTGACTTTGTTTAAATTGGTGTATGGAAATAGTACATAATTTAGAATCACAGGCTTCGGTTAAAGCTATGATTGCAAAGTTTTAAGCAGGTCAGAGGCCCAATTGAAAAAAACTAAGTACACAAAAATTAATCCTTCTTTACCTTTTTGCTTCAATGTGACTCTTGTTAACTCCCTAAAATTAGATTTTTAATCTCAGATTGGCACCCCATTCTCTGCCACGCAACTAACACAAGCAGTGAGAAGATTATGGCCACTTATGTAGTATCTATTTTCCTATAATCCTTTTAGCACCATAAATGCTAAATATAGCATCCAGTTTAAATTAGCTTTGAACTCAAGTTGACTCCAGTTAACCGCATAGGAAGAGTCAGTTAAAAAAAAAAATAACAACAAACCACACTCCAAAGCAAGGTAGGAAAAGGTACAAATATTCCCACACTTCTAAAAAATTATATATTAACCTGTGCAGTACATGTTAACAGATGACCTCAATAAGGAATATCTTCAGTAAAACAACTGCAGGGAACCTTTTCTTTTCCTTGGCAATTGCTCAGGAAGAAGCATCAAAGGTCCTCAGCATCAAAGCAGGAGTTTCAGGGGGTCTCCCAACTCCAACAGGGATCCCTACAAAGGGCCCCAGGGAGTCGGTGCCAGCTCCTGCTGACCACAGCCAGCTCAGCAGCTGGGTGCACCCAGGCTGCCAGGGCCAGAGATCACTCCATGAGTTTTAACTTGGGCATTTAGAGGTTACATACTTAGTCGTTAACCCATGTGTTCTACTTCTGTCTCTGCAACAGCACTTATTCTAGACCAACTCCATTTCTTCATCAGCCAGTTTGCCTGAGGAGGGCAACAGGAAATGAATCCCCATAACCAAATCATCCTGAAGTAAACACCCATCAGGTGCAATACCCTTAAAGTTACTGGTTCATCTCAAAACTTAGTACTAGATTCAATAAGGCTGCAAGTTTCTCCATTTCTTACTTTTGCCCTTTTCAAACAGCACATGGAAAGAAGGGAAACCCACATCAAGCAAGCCTGGCATTTTTTTTTCATACCCTAGGGACAGAACAACTGCCAAACCTCACTGTGGCATGAGAAATGTTATAGAAATGCAAATTAATATGTACCTGGTTGTGTCTGCCTGTCCATTTTGCTTCAGCTTATTAGGAACAATTAAACAGATGCCTAAAGCTGAGCAGTAAAATGAGTACCCAGGAGTTCTTCTCACAATTTTCCTCCTTCATTTGGAGAACTGCCATACACACAGATTGCGATATTCTCAAATGTTCATTACTGAGATGCACTCATCTGTTAAATACAGATTAGAAGCAGAGGATGGATAGAGCTGCTCAGAGGAGGAATAATGAATCAGAAAATGTTCTTGCATACTGCCATGGCCACTACTGAAACATTTGTTGAGCTTCTGTTTAAAAATCTATGAAATCTCAGCAAAACACACAAACACACTGACAAAATGGAATTGGGATTCTACATCAAAAGCAGAATCAAACTGGCTGTAAGCAGGAACTCAAGAGCCCATGGCACCCTCATGCTCCCATATTGTTTTTCCTTAAGAATCATCAATTTAATTTTTTTCTGGAAAACTTGTATAGTACAAGATTAAAAATGTTTTCAATGATGCCTGGCCTACAAAACCAAGGAGCAATAAGATAGTAATGAATATAGGACGTATCTGGAGGAAATATAAGCTCCAGGTATTTATTTTGAGCCTCCTGAAGTTAGACTGAACACCTCATGGACCCCAGCAAGAGTGCCACTGCCTGAGGGGCACTCAATCTCACTGAGACATGAGAGGAGAAGGAGCACCATAGAGACGAGGGGGGATACAGAGATGAAACACAACACAGTGGTACAGCCACATATTCAGAGGAGAAATTTCTTCAGTTTTGCTATATTGCATTTGCAAACCTATTCAGCTCTTACCTTTAGCAACCTCTTCCACTCGGATCAAATCCCCTACAGGTGGACAAACATCCCAAGTAGGTTATACACTTGAGAAAAACAAGTCACCTCACTTTCATAAACTGGGCCCTTTGGAATAAAGTCTGTTTACTTTCATTCTGCAGAATTTTTAAAACTTGCTCACTGATACTGTTAAAGTGATTATCAAGTTAAGCAATTATCTAAGCTCTCATTTCCTCATGAAATACAGGTTACTTAAATCTTCTTAGGCTCTGCCATGGTACTACAGGACATATTATAGGATGTAGCTACAGTATGAAATAACATGTCACTCCAAATGAAGGAGGCTGTAAAAGTTTTGCTCTGCTCTTTACTTGTTATTGAAAACAAACAAAAACTTCATCATAACATGAGAAAGCCCAGTCTTTGAAATTGGAAGGAAGAGATTAATGTTATTATGCAAGTAGGGACACTGCCTATAATAG
Organism: Sclerurus mexicanus; assembly: GCA_013396755.1. NCBI lineage: Eukaryota > Metazoa > Chordata > Aves > Passeriformes > Furnariidae > Sclerurus > Sclerurus mexicanus. The sequence goes on along the minus strand of VWZF01001556.1, from coordinate 224,119 downwards.
TGAGGAGTCAGCATGTCTTAACCACGTGTTCCAGGTTAAGACAGCAATACATCCACCACGTGTGTGACAGTGACAGGAATCACTAGCTGTAGCAAGTGAGTCAGAGGGCTGATGGGTTGCAGAGAGAGGGCTGTGATGACTGAAACACATCAATGACATCCCATAAGCTATGTCCGTGTCTCCACAGGGGAAACCCTCAAGCTGTGCCAGTGTAATGGCACACGCTGCTCCATGCTGGCTCTGTACTGTACTTCCCTGATAGGGAAGCCTCCAAGGAAAACAACTTGTTAAAAGTTCATCACAGTTCATTACCTGCACAAGCATTTGTGGGGAACATAGAAATAACGAACACTGACCAGAACTGGTGTGCAAATGAAAACTCTTCTCCCTTCCGACTCAAATTCTCTTTATTCAGTCCAGTGTTACCATTACCAGAGAATACTGAAATGGCAAATTGCCACCACAGGAGCAAAAGAGATGGTCTGATGCCAAGTCACCACATTTCACCCACAGACAAAAAGCTGCACAGCTGGTGCACACCTGAGGTTGCGCTATGTCATTCCCCATCACTGGAGCAGCCTTAGTGAGCCCCAAGGAAACCTCATTCAACCATTTTTTTTCTTAGCTAGTTCCTGTAATTAAAAAACTTCAAAAATGGGAGTGCAATGAGAAAAATATTTCTTTAACACTGCACTAAAATTTTAGGCTTAACCAATGCCTCGGCACTTCCTAATGTCCTCAGCACTGCAAGTTCCCTGACAAGAACATTGGTCTTTCTTTTCTTTTCTTTTTCCTTACCATTTAATGAATGCAGATGAACCATTTCACACTAGCTTTCTCCTCACCCTTCCCTCAAAACAGCACTGAAATCAAACCAATATCACATTGATATTGTTTGTAATGAAACAACAGATCTATGTATTGAGTATTGTGTACTCTTCATATATAAGTACATACTAACTTTTGCAAGGGGCTGCCGGGTCCCACTGGGGCTCACAGCCTCGTGCCTCTTCAGGCTGCCTTTTCCAGAAGCTTTACAGCAGCTGCCAGGAGGGCTGAGCAGGCACATTCCCACTGTGACCAGCCACAAAGGGTACAAATAACATGCACAGAATTTATCCAAATTAATCACATTGAACCCCATCTACTACCTCAAAGTGTTGCTGCAGGACGGATGAGTGGCAGGAGCACCCACAGCAGAGGCAGAAGGGTGTGTGGCCATTTGATCTGCTCAGCCTGTGACAATGTCACAGCTCAAAAAAAAAATAAAAATCACTGGGCATCTCTTGGTCTTGCTTTTTCTGAAAAGTCAAGATTCCTACCATGTTATTTCTCTCTTGTTACAGAAGGAGCGTCACAGAGCCCCCAACCTCTGTTCACCCAGGTTGTGCACAGAGCACTCCAGGGCGCATATTCAGATGCAACCTGCCAAAGGCGTTAGCAAGCCTTTTCCCACAGCCCACCAGGACAGGATTACCACACCCAGTGAAAGAATTTGGGATTAGTATCCACAAGGCACAGACCCTGCAGGGCATCCAGTGCCCTTGCCACTGTTTCTGACTGTCATCGTTTATTTTGCACAACTGTCCAAGCAGCATTGGCCAGGTATGCAAAGAGGAAAGCCTTTCTCTCCTACCAAGGCATCCCTGAAGGGGAAAGGCATTGACAGTTTCTCTTGCTGTTAGTTTTCCAGGCTGTTCCTCACTCCAGAAGCACACTCATGTAGGGACAGAAGCCAAAGACAGGGAGTTGTATCCACCAAGCTATTCCCAGCTTGAGAGCTTCCTTCATGAACAGCAAGCACCATCCTCCCAGTCCTGGAGATATATTAAATCTCTGAGAGAGCTCTCTAACCAGGCCTACCATTACTTCCAAATAATGATAAAATAAAATCATTTCCCCAATAAACTGTGTCTAGTAAGAGCAAAGTGCTGGAGAGAGAACAGTCTCTGTATCTCTTGCTGAGGGGATCTGGTGTCCTGAGCATCCACTAGTCCATTTAATACAGTGACCTGTCTCCATTTACTGAATTGATTTGGCATATGAATGTTTGCACTACTGAGTGTATTTAAACTAATGGCTGCTAAAGCAGCTTATGTGACCTTTTAATCTAGCTTTTCCATAGAGTGATTTGTGGAATGACTGTTTGAAAGGGAAACAGACAAGAAATTGGGGCAAAACTTACACTGACAGACACTGAAAACGGGATGATGTGGCCACAGCATAGGCAGATTTGTGGCTCATTCAATACCTTCAGACTCCTTTCCCCACAGCTGAGCTCTTCTACAGGCCACCTGACTAGAGGTACATGCATGCTCCCTGCAAGCAGACCTCAGGCAAGCCCTGAACAGGCTGCACTTTACAAAATCAATTTCATCCTCTGAAGCAGAAATTACAAATTCCCTTTTCTCCCCAAGGGAAGGGACTGGTGGAGGATGCGACCAGTTGAGAGCAGAGTGGCTCATTTCCCTGTGCTCTCAAGGGGTTTGACCAGCATTAAGCACTGAGGCAAAAGGAGCACTGGTCACTGAATGACAGTTTCCAGGGCCTGATGCAATGTACAGAGACTGGCTCTGACCATGGATTACCTGATTTATTGAGCAGGCGTAATATTCTGTGTCACTGTATGGTGGAAGTCTCTTTGTGCCATTTTCCCTTAGAGAAAATAATACTGATCTTTTCCAAAACACTGAGATCTGTTATCTGTCATCAGATATTTATGTATCGTATTGTTTTCCTCTTCAAAGTCTTCCATAGCTTTTTACAGTAATTAAGCATACCACATCAAAACCCAAATAAGTGCAAAATCATAGTCATCCCAACATGTCAGACAACTCATGTTGTTTCAGCATATGATAGAAAAAGCTAATCAAAGGACAGAAAACAGCCTTGCAACAGTAATAATTAGATTTACTTTTAATTCATTGCATGTGACCTTCTGATGTGTGCTGCAGGCTCACCTGCCCACCATGCTGCAGAACTGCAGACAACACAGGACCAGTTGCAGGCAATCTATGCAACCCATAATTCTTTCACAGGCCCTCTTCTAGGCATTGCTCCTGCAGTTCTAAATATGATCAATAGGTTGACGTAAAGTTCATTTTAAAAACAAACATTGTCTAAGCCTGTTATTCTGATACTGATATATCCTTACCAACGCCAATACAAACATTGCTTCAAAATTAAGAACAAGTAACCCAGTCTAAGATATTCTTTGAACAGACTGGTGCTGCATGCCCCATCAAACATATCCACCTGCATATGCCTGTACAGAGCACAGAGCCAGGAGCCAGGAGTGCTGTCACAATCACAGGTCCCCTGTGACTGTCCCACTGCACTCACAACAGCCAAATATCACCATCTGAGAGCGCCTGCTTAGAGCAGGGAGTTGGTGATCCAAGCTATAAATATAAGAAAATGAGACTGGAAGGGATACATAGCAGAATCATGGTTCCCATCTTTAGTTTCCTGAAAAAAACCCTATTCCATTAGTTTGACTCCAAAGGTGAAGAGTCAGTTCTCATCATCTGTCACAGCAAGAAAAGAAAAAGAAAATCATCTTTGGGTAATCTCATCCTGGGGATAATCATGTTAGCTCAGCCTGACAGATGCTGCAGATCTGAGAAGCAGGAGAAGCAGATGCAGCATGATGTGGCCAGCCCAGCTCTTCATGAAAGCCACCTTCGCTCTGGGTGGTTGGAGCCTTGCTCTGGGCAGGGGTCTCTGCTTTTCTGGCCATCCCACCTTCCCACAGCAATTGCAGCACCTGACTGTTGCTGCAGCATCCAAAACTATAGAAGGAAACGGCATAATGTCCTTAAACCACAAGATCTACCTGGCAGTGGATTTCTGAGTGATTATCACATATCTCAGGTTGTCCCTGGATTTTGATCACCCAAGAAGTGTTATAATCTTCAAAATACACGCCCTACAGTATCTTTATCGGTAGCAGAAATTACAGTGATGCATTAACAATGAGTTTTGTTCTCCACACACATTTGGATCTGGCATGAATCCCAGGAGCCAACTCATGCCCTCTGCTGGGTTAGGTGCAGAAATCGTGTCTCTCCCTTCACTGCCAGCTCAAAGGTGCACCACAAGGTCATCTCCAAACACACCACATCAAACATTTGCTGGCTAGATACTTGCATTCATAGCTGGGAGATGGGAGGTCATTCAGTGCTGTGCCTTCTCACAAAAAATAATATTACTTGGAAGAAAGCTGCCGAATATGGATCATCAGTCCCAGACTGACAGCATGAAGCGGCAGAAAGTCAAGCAATGAAAAGGGAAAGCCACAGGTCTTTGTGATAACTTATCTTCAGTTTTAGAAATTGCTTTCATGTTCTCTCAACAGGGAATAGCTGCCATTTCCTTCAGTCTTCGCTGAAGCTTTAGTAAGAGACGTCAGCTATTTCTGTTGGATTTTGAATTAGAAGTGGACTATACAATTTCCTGCAGAAATCAGGGTGTCCTCTCTCAGCACCCATTCAGACTGTATAAAAAGGGAGGTTGGATGAGTAAGACCAGAACCAAAGGGATGTTTAAGTTCAAATATGATACCAGAAGGATGCCTGAACACAAAGAACATTCTTTGGAAGAAGGCCAAGAGCTGCATCTCAGACTATAGTTAAAAAACAGTTGAAACATCTAAAGCCCTAGCTGGCCCTTCCACTCTACAGCTTGCCTAAGGAGCCCAGCCAGGGCTCAGCTTGTGATTTATTTTAGACTTACAAGACAGAGCAGACCATAACAAGTCGGAGGGACATTCATTATCCAGTCTCCTCAGGCCAATGGCAGCACACCTCACTGCAGCCTAATCGGCTCTAAGCAGCCCAGACAGAGCCGCTGCCATTTGCTCTGTGCTCTTGCATAAATGCTGCGGATTTTACTCCTGAAATCTGGATTTGACAAACTGGGAACAAAGATAGCTGATGGTGACATCGAGAGTCTGAGCAGACTGCCCTTAACAGACAAGAACTCTGCCAGAAATAAATTCCTTTCTGATATTTTTAAGATTTATGTATTTGCTGTTCACCAAACACATCATTTGAACAATATTAATCTCCTACATTGTGACACATCTTCACTGACATAAGCTTAATGCATTATTGAAGTTAGAAAGAAATAAGAAAAAAAAAAAAGACAATGTCACAAATTAAGTCATATTTGAACAATAAAATACTATGTAGAAAATAGAAGTGAGTTATTATAGCGGGAACCCCAGTCCCTGCCAGACTGCATCTCCTGTAACAACTGGCATGTGTGCAAAGTGAAATGAAGTTCTATTAAATAATGCTTCTCTGCTTACACTCTGCTTCTTCTATGCCCTCATTTTCCTTTGCAGTTGAAAACGTCCCGAAATGCCGGGCAGTAGATAACGGCATGCGGGGTTGAGATGGAAAAGAAAAGGGCTTTTTCTCCCAAAACACACGCTACCTTTGCACCCCCTACTGGGGAAAGAGGCACGAGAAAACAGCCCAGAGATCTCTCCCCCCATCACCCAAATGTAACCATCGAGGATCGGTTTTAATCATAAACAGTTCGCTTCTTTTAACCCCCTGATATCAATTCTAGTCATAATCTGTATTGACTTCAGCTAGGGTCAGTGAAAAGTTTACACACAGGATTAGCACACCGTAAGAAAGGCTCATAGAAATCCCTTATTTATCACATTCCTGCAAGGCAACTCAGTTATTTTCTTTTTGTAAGGAAGGAGTCCTATTGTGCTGAGTACAAAGGCCGGTTTAATACCAAAACAATTCCAATGGCAATATATCATTAAATAACATGTCAGGAGGACAAACATATGCTAGCTACTGAAAATCGGGCCTTTGCTATTGACACATTGAAATGCTGTGGCAGATTTTCTGTAGAGAGGCTGGGGAGCCCTTTTCTGGAACCCTGACTCTCTCTTTCAGGCCAGCAATATCAGATTACCATATAATATTTTTATTCTTATCAGTATTTTTATTAATATAAATAATGATCCAACGGAAAATTTTCAAGTTGCTCGGTAGAAAAATGTGTTAAAATAAAAGGATCCCGGAAAGCTACTGAAGCTTGGTATTTGGTTATCCCAGTTTATCACAGATAACAATAAACCCCTTTTTAGAGCATCTCTGCTGTTACATTTATACCCAGAAGGTGGCACTAAACACCAACAAATCTGCTCCACGAGTCCTTAACCGCTGCCTGGCAGACCATAACATGGAAGGGTCCTGGGCCCTTCACTCAGCACAAATCTGGCATTTAAGCTATCACTTGGGTAAACTCCTTGGAATTAGAGCACTGTAGCCAATAGCTAATTCATTCTATACTAGCAACAAAAGTGCTTTATTTCTTTCCCTCCTGCCTGCTCCCCCTCATTCAGCCAGCCCCTGACATATCTGCCCTGCCTTTTCTGGAAAACCACTGAAGCCACAAGAATATGAAGGACCCCACGTCCCTTACTGTGTACTATATGTGCAATATTCTCATGTGTAGCAGTGAAGCACAATCTCAAAAACTCAGGAGAATTTCAGAGGAGCTGGTTCCGTGATCCTTACCACATCATCTCTAGTGAAAAGGTCTCGCTAGAGGAACTGGGGGTTTGGCTGGATCCTCAGATCCCCAGCAGTTCTGAAGGCCACACTACCATCTTGCCTCTCCTCCACTGTATCTCTATAACTTCAGGCAGGCACTTCTATTGATTGTCCAAGCACAGGCTTGCCAGGTTTGAGAAGTCCTCTCAGTCACTGGTCCACAAACGAGAGCCCTGCCCAAGTACAATGAAAGATACCCAGCGCAGCTGGGTGCACAGACACTTACTGAAAGCACCTCTCACACAGCTGAAGTCTCGGGAAGAAAAATGCACACACGGTCACCTGCACACTGACACCAAAGAGAGCCCCAGAGCCCCCAGCGTTCCCTCCATGTGGTTCAGTGGAGCAGGAGGCTCTATTCCCTCCCGCACTGCTCTCGATCTGCACCGCTCCTCTCAGTCCCGGGGTTGATGCACATTCCTGAGCAGTGGGACACCCTCGAGCAGGCACTGCCCTGGCTGCACCACCAGCTGTCTGTCATGGATGCAGAAGAGCTCTCCCGTGATATAAAAGAGTCGAGGTTAGAGGGATGCTGGGAATATCCTGGTAAAACCGCTGTTACAGTTACCATCACCCCTGGACTGCATGCAAAGCGAACAGCAGAACATGTGAGCAGCACTAGAGACACCTCCAGGCACAGCTTTCCTGGCTCCAAGCTGCCCCTCGGTGCAGTGGAAAGATTTCCAAGCGGACTGCAGCAAAGAGCAGAGCAGGGAGAGAAGAGCCAGGGTCCTGCTCCCCATGGTCTGCCACATCCCCACGTCAAGTTGCAGTCACGTCTTTCTCTTTGAAGAAGAGGGCTTTGCTGTCACAGGGCCAGCCGTCAATCAGACAACCCTGCCTAACAGCATGCAAACACAGGGTGCGCTGCCCAGGAAGAGTTGCTGTCTCATCACAGGCTCTGGCATACTGACAGAAAAGTCCTTTAAAACAAACAAACAAAAAAAAGGTTTTTATTTACTCAGATAGCTCAAAATTTACCACTTTTAATGAGTTGGTCATCTCTTTTAGTGAAGCCTTGTCTTATTTATTCTAGTGTTACCCCAGCCCACCAAAAATAATACATCTGGGAGAAGAAATTGCCACTTACTAAAAAAAAAGTACAACAGGAAAAAGAAAATAAGTAGGCATGCAAAGTCACAAAATGGAAGGATCAACATTCAGGATATTTCAATTGTAATGCAGGATAAGGTGACAGGGTGAATATTGCGACTTCCTTCTTTCTGTGGTCATTTCCATGCAAATCCAAAGGAGACTCTGGCAGGGAAGAATCCAGTTATTGGAATTACTCTGTATTTACACAGAATAAGTAGCAATTCTCTCAATGAGCTTTGACCTTATCTCAAACTATATTTGTAGTAGCTTTGCTTGGGAAAGAAACAAAGAGAAAAATAATTTTTCCCCCTGTCTTTCCTATAAATAATTCAAAGATTTCTCAGTGTTTGGAAGTTTCTTGTTTTGAAGAGAGGAAGGAACTCCAGTGACAGACATTTAAAGAAGAGATCAGCTTTCTCAACACCCATGTGGCAGCCCAGACAAGATGAATATATGCATGCCAGAGGGATAGCAGAGAAATAAAATTCAGGGTTGGAAGAAACCTTGCCATTTGGGCTGCCAGTCATCTGGATCAGCACGACCTCCTGACAGCCCACAAATCTGCAACTCTTTTGCTTGGGACTCAGTAGTGGAAGAACAGAGAGAACAGGATGAGACCATCTCTCAGCCAGACATGAGTTTGATGTGGTCAAGTCACATCTGGACCTACAATATAAGCATGATATAAGATGATGTGTCGGGGGGTGCTTATGAGTGAGCTCTACTACTGCTGCCTCAGAAAATGTAAGGTAGGGAAAGTTTTGAAGTGAACAGACAATGGCAGGTAGGTCTGATCAAGAGCACAGTGATGCTCAGTTTGTAACACATGAAACTGCTGAAAGATTGAGTGCTCAGAGAGACTGAGGGAAATGCAAACAGAGCCCCCGGAGGGGAACCATTTTTCAGCAGGTCATGAGCAAGCCAATAATGATTTCCACTTCATTTGTATGTGTGCTAAACATACTTGGCATTACTTCAGAGACTGGGGTCAAAAGTTCAATGATTATAGATCTTTGCTAAAGGCATTGTGCTAGAAGATGCATCTGGATAACTGCTAGGGGAGGGTCAGAGCCAGGCTGCACTAACCCTTACCCCTGCCCTGGTAGGGTCTCCCAGCTGAGATCCATTATATATGCAACTGGCACACTGAAAAATGGCCACAAAGCTTATCTCGCATGTTACCTCACTGCCAGGATGCTTCAAAACAGCACACAGGAAGAAGAGTAACTAGGGCTACCATTCCTTTTGCATCTCCCAATAGCCTTTCCATGCTGCCAGGGCCAGCAAGAGGCTTTCTTTGCTCCAGACTCTTTTCTGCATGTCCTTCAAAAACATATCTAAGTACAACAAGCACAAAAATGGAGTCATGCACATATGAGCAAGGGGGAAGGACAGCCATTGCCACTATCAGCTGTCAGAGAAAGGTAGGCAATTACAGGAGGGCAAAGTAGAGCACTTGAAATCAGCCAGTGCCTAACACAGAGAATGCAAACACTACCCCTTGCGATAAGTCAGCATACACACTCTTGCTCTCTCTACAGTAGTGCCTGCACTATAGTTGCAGCCCTTGTACATGTTTCAACACCCACTGCTTTCTCAACACACAGGACACTTTTTCCAGGTACAAACACGGTGCCTGGTCTTAAGGGTAACCTCATGGGTCTGAAAATGGGACTTAACTATCTGCTTAATATCACTTCCCCAGGGGAAACAGTAGCAGATGGCTGTTCTGAACCCCAGGGCAGCTCTGTGACAAACCAGCATCCCTCTGAGCACACCAGACCCCGGAGCAGCACAACAGGGTCAGCAGGCAGCTCCCTCACAATCACTGCCATAGCCTCTCTGGAAATGGAGGATACTGCACCATTAGATGCTTCACTGCTGGCATTTCCATAATGCAGCAGCAGCAAAGCCAGTCCCAGCACCAGCTGATATGCCTCGAGCCAAGAGAGACACTTAGCAAGCAAAGGGTCACACAGCCAATAACTCAGTTTCTTGGAAAGACCACGAGCATCATAACCTCACCCTTTAGGCTTTTGTGGTCCGTGGATTCAGTGTCAACAAAGGCTTCAAGATACATGGTGGGGTTTCCCCCCACCTCCAAAAAAGTGGTCCCTACAGTGACCCATGTGGTCCCAGTAGCACCTAGCTGTTGCTGCTTGGGGATGAGCTGAAGAGAAGGGTGACCTGCAAGCACAAGTTTCTCTGTCTGAAGAACATAACAGAGCTGCAGCAAGGAGGGAAAAAGGGAAAAAAAAAAAAAAGAAGAAGAAGAAAAAAAGATATTTAAAAAAAAAGAGGGTCAGGTACACAATCACAATTCCTGGAGTGTTCCTCTGCACCAGCTCCCGATTTCTTCTTGATTCTCCTGCCTTTTTCCAAAACATACCTATGTGACAGAGACTCTCATGACTCACTGAGTTTCAGCACACAGTTTGACTTTCTTTACATTGAATTGGCAGGAAAGGAGGAGATTTCTATTGGCCCCAGGTGCACAACATTCACTGTGTTTTCCAGGCACCAGTTGCCTCATGGAAAAGAAATCTTCCAGGGAAACACAAGCAGACTCAAGGGAAATAGAGGACCAGAGGCTTCCATTGACTCACATAGGGCCTGGCTGAACTGGATTCAGATAATGAATAGTGGCTGCTGAAGATGTAGGCTCATTTTTCAAGGACTCCTGTGCAGCTGTCTTGAACCTGAATAGGAGCTTGCAATGCATGCTCTAAGGGCATAAACCTGATAGACATGCATTGGCAATTTGACTTTTCACAAGCAGGGAGGGATAAAGGAAACAAACCCACTTCTTTTTTTAGCAATTCTCCCCTTCCCCCTCCATTTTCCTAATTAAATTCACCATAATGACCGCTGTAACCTAAATCTAATAAGAAGTCTGAGGTTCTGGTTTCCATTGGCAGCCATTTGCACTGCTCAATTTAGGCAACTCACTAAAGCATAAGAACAATATTGCAAGACAACCTTCTTGAGTCAGTGGGTAAGAAGAAAAGCTTACCTAGACAGCATTAAATCACTAAAATTGATTGCACCCTATTGCTTATGCTCCGATTCCACTGGCAGGAAAGGTATGAGCTGGCTTATTTACACACACACTAGTGAACTCATTCACACACAGCTGCTTTCTACCTTGGAGCAATAAAAATTAATAATAAAAATAATTAAACCTCATCAGCCTTCAAGCATTTAGAAACCCTAGAGCTCCACTGCCAGATTCTCTGAAAATGCATCAGCCTCCTCATGAGAGATTGGGGCTCAGCTCCTGCAGAGGCTGGCTGCTAGGACTACCATGGTGCCTGGTCGTCACACTCCAGCAACAGATAATTCCATGGTATCGACCCCCCTGCTCTGGGTTAATTCTTTTAATTGTTTCACCACATCTTTTCCCATTAGGCTGATGTAACTTGTTTAAGCATACACAGATTGATTTACGACAGCACTGGGGATGTTAATCAGATGCCTGCTCTCCAGTTAATGCATGCTTAGTGAGAGATGCAGGACAGCAGTCTCCCACATGGGAGCTCTAGCCTTCTGCCTTCAAATCAAAGGCAGGCTCCCAGTGAGAGCAGAATTACAGCGCTCTAAGAATAGGTGGCTTCCACGGGTGCTACGGGTAAGGCAAGGTCATTGCATCCTGCTCTCAGTTCTCGAGTGCCATCTTCTTTAAATATAGCAGCAATCAAGGAAATGGAAAAGCTCTTTAAAAGTTCACTGTTAAGGAAATTATTTGAGCCCACTGAACTCCTAAAACCTTGCCAGGAGGTAAAGGGTTCCCTTCAAATGCAATCTCATTTGTCTCCAATTAGAGACACTTTCCTTCACAGTGGATGTTCAACATCCTTTATCTCACTGCTGCATATTCCCTCCATTTCCCTTTACTCAAGGGATGTGCATAGTGCAGAAGCCTGTGTAGAACAGTCTTCTTTTCCATACATACAGGTTAGGTCATGCAATGCACAGAATAAATAATGTTCAGATACTATGGAAATAGTTGAAAAATAGAGTTCTCAATAAAACCAATAAAAATTTGAAAAGTCTTTGGAAAAAACGGCACCCTACAGATCCAAAGTACTTTTCATTCTATTGCCATGTTCACAATTAAATCAACTGGATACATTCAATAAGAATGAAGTTAATCTGCAGGTGCCACCATCTCACTGCTTAAGAAAACTGAAATTCTGAGTCTGAATCTAACCTACGTAACCAAGCATTCTTTGAGATTACAACAGGAACAACACCAGTCCCATCACATTTGGACAGTAAATCCCATGCATTTTCCCACCAGCAAGAGGGCTCAGAGCAGGAACTCTCTCAGCTGATTCTCCTGCAACCTACCTGGTCCTGCCTTGGTTAGCAAATGAACTTCATCTCCGTGGATCTGCAAATCCCCCAGAGTGCTTTCAGAACTATTTCTAAACACACAGTTACTGGACGTGCTAACAAATCTGAAGAAGAATTTACCAAAAAAATTGCAGAAACAATCTCTTGAACTGAGTTCCAGACCCACGTCTCTTTCAACACAGCAGAGGGGAAGCTGATTTGAACACAATCAAGAAAAGAGAAGAGCAAATACGGGGTCTAGAAGTGACTAAACTGATGGCAGCAGCAGAGGCTTTGGGGAGGAGACACTTTCCTGCAGCCAAGCAGGGACACGCTTCCAGAACCAAATACACCTGCCATTTCACAGTTTTCTGCAGCCAGCCCACAGTCAGTGATGCCTCTCCATCAGTGCTGTACTGCCTGGAGCCTGCTCACTGCAGCCTTGCAGCCCCTGAGCAGGGCCAAGGCTGCCCTGGGCAGGGAGCAGGAAACAGCCCCACAGCATTGGCCAGGCCAGGGCACTGCCCGGCACTGTGTGTTGCTCCAGTGCCAAGCCCAGCTCTGGTCCAGCAAGGGTGTCCAGAAGCATCAACCAGCCTCAAGGAAGATTTCCCAAAGCCCTGCACTGGCATAGACATGCTAAGGATGAGACACGAGAAGAGGGGAAGCTGGCACTAACTCCCTGTGCTTCCAGCCCAAGCAGAGCAGCAACAGGAGGTACCCTGCCCCTGAGAGCCAGTCAGTGCAGTGCAGATTTCTAACATCAGGTATCTCATACTTGCAGCATGGTCTTTGAGAAGAACCTTCATGTTGAGAGCAACTTACAATATTTTCAAACAAAATGAGAAACAACTGTACAAGCACCTTCAGATGATTCAGGAACAAAGATCAAAAAAATATTATCTAATGTATTATTAAGAACAGATTATTATTCAACTTTATTCAAAAACACCAAAGGCTGCTTTGATAGATCTAAAAGCACCAGCAGGAGCCACTGCCCTTTGTATCTTGCTAAGAAGAGCCCCCAGCTGACAAGGGCCACAAGGACCACGTACTGCTCTGAAGCTGCACTGGCAACAGACCTCAGCAAATAACATAAGTGACAAAAAGCACACAAAATCACAACTTTCACTCTCCTACCTCTCCTGACAATCTATGCCAAGCCTTCACTCCAACAGCAACACTGATTTGCCCCAATCCAAAATTAGTCTCAGCTGCTGCCTGACTCAATCTTATAACTTCCTGAGGTCCCAGCCATGATGCAAACCTGATTTCCTTTCCTAAATTTGTGTGCATACTAATCCTACACACCTGCAAGTATCTGCCAGGTGGCTTCAGTCTCCACTTGTTTTGCCTATGCTGCAGAAAGAAGCATCTTCTTCCCTTGTTCTCAAGTGTTTTCAATGCTTTAAAATGCCACAGCTATTCAAAATGTTAAGGCAGAGTATGAAAGCTACAGAAACATAACTTTTTACAAAATAAAAAGTGCAATGAGAAGGGATGGGTAGGGCTGGTGATAAATTCTGCCACAGACAAACGTAACATATAATATATGCACACACATAAATATCTAAGGCACTGAGTAATTATCTAGTTTATCTTTTTTGACTCCCTTCAGTCACATTGAAAAGCAGGATTCATTACATTATGTTGTCTCCAGACACTAATACCTATTTTGCCTATTACATACTTTACTCAGAATTTTCTCCTTTGCAATAATTTTGTGGAAAGGCATTACAAAATTGCCAGATGCCAGAGATTTGCTTGACACTAAAATTTCACTTAAATAGTAAGAAGATAGAAGCTGACTTGTATCCTGTCACTGGGTATGTCATTTACAATATATCCTGCAAACATATATTTAACTATTTGCCAAGATATTTGCCTCCCCATTTAAGTAAAACATTCATATTCAGTTCATTCTGCTTGGGACAATGTTGATCACTTCACAGATTACCAAACCAAAATATCTGACAGGTTTTTTGAAATATCCTTCTTCTGTAGCCAGCATGAGGAGAATGTCCAGCATGATGGAAATGTACATTTAAACTGTCAGCAAATCAGATTGCCAATCTGATACCCCTTTAAAGCCACAGAAACTCTTTGTGAGTGCGTGGGAGATGTGTTTCCTGCTCTGAGTTCTGAGAACTGGTTAAGGAATGAGGAGCAAATGAGGAGTTTGACTTGGACTAGAGCAATGTCCCAAAAGTGACTAGTGGCTAGTGGAGAAGCACATTAAGAACCAGTAGCATCAAAACATTTCTTCAGCTCCTGTTCTCTGCAAAATTGGATCAGAAATGAGTACATGCATGAACTTAAGGGTTTTTAGGAAAAGGATAGATTCTGTATTTTTACATTTGAAGAGCTGAAAAAAGGGTAACTTTAGGGGAAAAAAATATATTTTGTGTGGTTGGTTGGAGAATATTTTGACGGGCTTCTGCAAAAGAGCAGAAGAAGACATGATAGGACAAAAATTATGCTAAGGTGGAGCAACCATTGGGAGGAAAAGCATCTTCCCAGGTTTTACAGCTGTTTCTTGTATCTCAGAGGCAGACACCATTTGTCATCCTCATCTGTTTTGGGGCTGACATAGCAAAGGTTTGAAGGAAGTAAAGAAGAGTAAAAGGTGGTTTAAGGTAACACACACAGTAGACATAAGCTTAGCGGGAACAAAACAGGAAAAAAAATTTCAAACTGAACGTCAGGAGACTGCTCAAGCCTTGAATTTTATTGGACAACCAAGTATTCTCCAAGAGGGGAAGTGGAAACTCCATTTGCTGAGCTATTTACAAATGCAGACATGAATTTATCAGAGAGAATACCCTGTACTTTTAGAGCTGGAAGACACACCATAATTTAATACCTCTCTTTCAACTCTAACTGAAGAACTGTCTATTACAACTAACAAGAACATCAACAATTGCTAGAGCTAACATAAGCTTAGACATAAATCCTTGAATCACTTTCTCTCCTATTATTCACATCTATTTTTCTGTCTCTCTCTAAGAATTATTGCCAAAGAATGAAGCAGCCTGAAGCATAGGTGTAACATTAATTTTAAAAAAAACACCCTGATCATTTACCATTCCTCAAAAAATGGGGTTATGACAACCATTTATAAAGAGTGATTTTGCTTTTTGAAGCAAGGTTTTACAGAAACAGATGGGCACACTTTCATGCACAGTCCCCATCCCGTGTTACACCTGTATCACACAAAAAATTTTGACAGAGAATTACAACAATTGTGGTCTCCCCAGAATGCTGTGCCTCGTGGCTATTCCTGCTAACACCAAAAGCACACTTGGTTGAAGGGGCTAAGGCTTGCCCAGGCAATACTGCCAACCAGCCCAGCAGGCACCCAAAGCAGGACCAGGCGCACCAATCCCTGCCTGACAATACCCCTGCCCAGTGCCATTGTGTGGCACCACCAGCCATGGGACTGGCCAGCCTCTGCCAGGACTCCCTCTTTCCTCTGCTCTCCAAAGCTCCTCTGTGCCTTTGTGTGCCTGTGCCCATACCCATGTGTCCATCTGCCTTGGCAACAAAGAGTTTAGTGCCCAGCAGAAAGGGCTGGAACCTCAACTACTGACATACAGGAATATGTTCATGACTAAGGCAAAAGCCCCAATGTTTTCTCAATAATTCCACTCATGACAATAACTTCTTGACTTCCACTTGTCATCCCAACCATTTTCCACACAAAAATGCTTTTGAAATTAAGTTGAAAATGGACCTTACCTTCTATCTCCTCCCATTTCCTCTATCACACTTCTAAAGATTGTAACATATTTGTCAGACTAGGTGAGCCCCTCCTATTTGTCAGAATCAGATTATCAGATCTTATAATCAGAAAAGAAACAAATAATTAGTTTAGTACTAAGTGCTAAAAGGTATTGCCATATCCTTAAGAGGACAAGCTCTCTACTGCAGACATTAAGTACTCAGGCTATTAAGAATATTAATATTTTGCAGACCTGTGGAACTCTAACTCTCTGACTCATTGTGTTTGGACACCTCAAAGCAAAAACATTTTCTCCTGTGGAAGGCTCCTAAGGATGCACAATTAACTTAAGTCCATTCCTGACAGTGGAGTGCATCACAGCAGTTGTTGCTTCTCTCCCTCTTTCTCTGTAAAATCACCCTGATACAGCATCAAAAACAACTGTCATTCCAAAGCTCAAGGACTATCAATTCAGTAGACAGCAGGACAAGCAAAAGCAGACTGTACACAAGTCATTTTATCTGTTTAACTACTCAGATATTTATTTTGATATTTGGAGAGAAACCTTTCTCATTTTTCAAAATTACCAAGGCAGGTAGGTCTTCCTTTTTAAACTAAAGTGAGTGTTAGAACTGGTCATACTAAAACTCATTTTCCCCTCACATTCAACTTAAAGATGTAGGTTTATATCCTCATATATGTTACATATTTTCTGGGGTATTTTTTCTGAAATCTTGAAGATCCTAAGTATAATTTATGTTCCTGGGCCCTGGACATTTTTTGGACTTAATAATGAATTACTCTTTATTGCCCAATAGTCATGAGCTACTTTTCCTTCTTCTACAGCCTCTAGAATAAAGAAAATTATAAGAAGTCCTGGTGCAGTCAACTCTGCTCTTTACACAGACCTAAAATCTTCTCTATCTCCTTGACATTAACAGTGGCTTTCCAAAACTGCATGTTCTGCACTGGAGGACAAATGAAGTACATCACCTCCTCCGCAATCCTCCTCTCAAACTAAATAATTGTCACATCTCTGGGCTTTGGGATAAAAGCACAAAATTTTAAAAGTTCATCTCATCTCACCTTGAAGTCCCTTCCCAAATATAATTATAAATTTCTAAGCCAAACACCAGGGAGACTTTTTTTTTTACTTTAATTTACTGTGGGTCCATCAACTTTGACCATGTTTGAAGGTACATTTTCTCCCCATTAGTTCTGTCTAGTCAAAGAAGCTCACGTAGTGATGACGCATCTCTTGCAGATAAGGGTATCCGCTGATTTGATTTACTAAGGAGGCTAAATTTATTATGCAACATTTTACAAGTATAATTCTGCTTTCTCTTGATGGTAATAAATTCGATATCAACTCTCCTGAGACAAGAGAACCAGTCCTTTTATTATCCAGACATGACCCCCAGAGCCAGATTCCATTTTAGAGACGGGAAATGACCATATCTCTGATTAAAAGGGAAACCTTAATCAAATAAAGTGCCTCATCAAGCTAGAGCCAAGATTCCAATACTCCTGACTGCAGCACAGCAATGATCCAAAGTCACATCTGCCCCCAACCCATTACCGCTTACTGCAAACGTGATATCCATTCCAAACAGGAGGTGCATCCTTCAGCAGTTCCCTTATCATCCGGGTACCTGCTCCTCCTGTGCTCACAGGCCCATGCAGAAACATGTAGCTACCCCAGGGTCTGCTTGAGGAATCAGGGGAGGATGGGCTTTGTGATGTCTGGTTTGTTTTTTTTCCCAACTAAATCAACCTCACAGGTGACAAATAGCTTGAACCATGCAGCCAAAGTGCAGCAGCCATGGCTTTCAGCTCAGTACCCTTCCAGTAAGGCCCTTCTATTCCTTCAGATACCTTTCTTCTATACCTTGAATTTAGCTTTTGAAGAGTTTAGAATAACAAGTTATTTAGAGCCCCAGGTCAAGATTGTCAGTGGTGTATTTCTGCAGTTTTACAGTAGGTGTAATAAAGGAATAACAAATAATGATAATAATGACAGTATGGATGTCAAAGATATTTTAACTGGTCTTTAAGGTTTCACTTCTGTGCAAGCACCAGAGGATCTGTATGCCACTCCATGCAGGGATCCATCTTAAGTCTTTCTGGCCATCTAGACAGTTTTCTTGCAACAGAACAAAATATAACAACTGACAGATAAATCATCTCCCTTTCAGCTGTGAAAGCCCGGCTACACAAGCAAATGAAGGTGCCCGAACTTCACATCTACTCAGGAACCGTTCAGCTGAAAGATACAGATATTTCACACAGCCTTCTGCAGAGATCCTCTTTGGGTCAGCCCACATGTCATTTCTGCTACAGGAGTAACGATATGCTGCTTTATGCTACAAGTATCTTCTTAATACCAAAGCCTCTGCACCGAGCCAGGCCGCTTGCTGTGCAAGGCTTCCAGCTGCCACACTGGCCCGGCAAAATGCAGGCAGTACACAACACCACCACACTTGGAGATTATTTCCAGGGCGTTTGTCTGAGTGCCAGACACACTCGCACGCAGGAAGACGGGTGCTCTCTTGCTTTCCAATGAACCTTCCGTGGTCTCACACACCCCTCGAGGAGGGGCAGCGCTCAGCCCAGCCCTGCCTTGCCCCGTTCGCGATTAGCCCAAGTCCCCGCGGGTGCCCCCGTGCCCTGCCCTAGCCCGGCTACGCCGTCGCGGGCGGAGCCGCGCCGGGTCTTGGCGGCCAGTCCCGAGCAGTGACAGGTCCGACGGCGGCAGCCGCAGGGCCCGGGGGCGCCGTGAAGGGCGGCCGGGGAGGGGTGGGCTGCTCCCTGCGGCCCCGGCTGCGGGGAGAGGAGCCCTTTGCGGCTCGCACCACACAGGGACCCACGGTAATCGCCAAGCTCCACGGGCGAGCCGCGCTGCGGACCGCCCGCAAAGGGAGCGGCGGCACAGCGCCGAGAGGAGCCAGGACCGCTGCCCGCAGCATCTGCGGGCGCACGTCGGGCCCGGCCCGCTGTCGCCCAGGCCCAGCGGGAAGCAATGGAGAGAGGGTCCCGGGAGGCTGCCGGAGCGCCCCCAGCGCTGCCCTGCCGCCCGCGGCCATCCGCGCCGTC
>VWZF01001556.1:104327-201838 GCA_013396755.1 Sclerurus mexicanus | reverse complement strand
CGGGGCTGAGGCTCGGGAAGGTCTCGGGACGCACAGACAGCCTCTGGCGGAGCGTGAGCGCTCCCCGACGGGTCTGGCGCTGCCCGCAGGGAGCTCTCGGCCGGCGACAGGGCGGCTCCTGGCTCCGCTGGCAATGCCAGCGGCCGCGGCAGCGCGCACTGAATTCACACATGTATTCCTGATAACGCAGACATCCCTCCTAACTGTAAGCACAGATTCCCGAGACCTTTAAGCTTATTCTCCTGATAACACTGAGAATGACTGGATAGACGGAGGCTGAGTATATTGCCCCTGTAGTGCAAGCTGCCTCCCGAGTCCACAGTGTATGGAGAACTCAACTGTAAGCACGTGGGCTTATTTCAGTCCTCCTCTGCTATCTGCTAACAGAGAGATCAGTGCCTTTTGTTGTGGATTTGAGTTGCTGCTTTGAGCTGTGGGGAAGGCCACCCGGCTCCCCACCCTGCTGTGACTCGCAGCCGCCCTGCTAAGCCGCTCACCCCAGCACTCCAGCTAAGCCAGCTGTAAATAAAAACAGCTAGGATTAATTTTTCTTTTTTTGCCTAATAACTTTGACAATGCACCTCATAGCTTTCTAGCGAGCAACTTTGAAGTCATGAATTTCGGCAGGATTTTCCACTGTGTCAGTTTCCTTGTCTTTTATTAAGGAAATAGAGAATGGAGTGTGATGTTAAGCTGTCAGCACTTGAACCAGAGACAAAGGCTCTGTTCATCCCCATGCCAGAGAAAAGCACAGTTCCGGCGACCACATCCAAACTCTTTATCATACTGGTTTTGCAGATTGCGGGTCTATTAGCAGGAGCATTTCCCACAGACACAGAGCCAGTATAGACCTGTAGTCAATGTGACGCCATGTTGCAGTTTGACAAAAAATCCTAAGGAAAGAAAAGCAAAAGTCCCAGCAGCATTTTCCCTTTAAGGGAATACAGTTTTAGGGTCTCTAAGGACAAAATGGCTGCTGTGTCTTTGAATGCAGGTGGGGAGCCAGTCCATAAACAACTGGGCAAGCCACAGTCTTCCAAGAGTTACAGGACAAGACCATTTTTGAAGTGCTCTGACCCTGTGTTGCCAGGAATAGAGTGCATGGCTAAGTGATGAGACCTGTGCAGCACATGAGAGAGAGCGGAGCAGCGCAGTGGGTTAATGTGGCCTTTCCATGAGGGAAATGGTCTCTCACCTGGGTTGAAATTGTGAGCAGATGACAGATCAACACGAGTTTGCTGTGTGGCTTGTTGCAGGGCCCCAGGGACATCTCTCAACCTTATACAACCTATTTCACAGCACATGGCTCCACTAAAAGCCATAGCAGGACAGGGAGAGGAGAGGATCAACACAAGGTGTCAGTGACCACATACACATTGGCGGAGCTGGAATAGCCAAGCCAGTCCTCAGGAGAGGAATAACACACAGCCATCTCTGCCCATTGCTAAACAAAACTCTTCATCTCACTTTCATACACTGTAGATTTCTTATCCAAATTGTTCTTAAAAGCTCTTGTAGAAATAATTCAAGTGTTCTGAATGTATAGTCCCAAAGATTACAGAAAGGAAAGTGTTTTCTACATAGTCAACGTATGTTACCTTTTATATTTTTCATACACACAGTGGAAAGTAATTAAAATAAAACCAAAAAACCTGTAATCCATCAAGACCTGACTGAACACAAAGAACTTACTCTGCTTTAGCTGTATTTATGTATTATCATAATTGAAGGACAATTGCTTGGTGCGGGCACTATTATGTCAGAAGAATTAAGGAGTAAGAGACATCTTCAGAAAGATAAACCAGGATAAGTGCAATACCAGAGAGACACAAGTGGAAGTATTTGCTCTGTCACAGACTACTTTTGTGACTTTTAGCAGGTTAAGCCCTCTCCCTGGATAGGTATATGCTATTTGGAAAGACTGCTCTATGAAATGCCGTGTCTGCTCACAGGGACACCCCCCAGCCCAGGTCTGTGTCCCAAAGCACTGGCACCCAGTGAGCTTCTAGGCTGCAGGGGGCAAAGGCACAACTCCATCAAGCTCCTTTCTACTGCTTTTACATCTTGTAGCACAGCACCTCACTGTATCCATGGAGCTGAGCAATGACAAATACATTTAAAGACTGTGGTGCTTTCATATAAAATGGTAAAGGGAGGAAATATAAGATCCTTAGAAAACTGCAGCCTTACTATTACCTGTGTCAACATAAGTACATTCAAAGAAAAGCCACCTGTTTCCTCCAGCTAATGTATAACAGTAATACAAAGGGTGCAGATCATGCCACAATAAACTGCAAAGTAATTTACAGTGGCAAAATAAAACATGCTAAGAAGGGACCTTTTATGAGCATGAGATAGTTTTGAATAAGTAAATTTATAGCTAAATGAGACAAACAATGTCAGATCAATCTCCACAGGGCTCAGTTCAGCTACTTTTGACTGTTGTATTTCTATTTCTCTTCAGTTTTGCATTCTGAAGCTTCTGTGTATGCTTGTGCAGGGAATACTCCCCTCGTACATTTTGGTTATAAATAATGGGTACTGACAGGACTTTAAATCTTTTCTATTTCCAGAACTGAGGCGTGAGGCTCCATAAGTGCCCCCAAGTGGCTTCAATTTCTGTTCTCAACAAAAGATACCAAAAGAAATGCAGAAATGCCTGACCTAGAAAAAGACGCACAGAAGAAAGAGAAAGATACGTGCAGTAAAGATGAGACAGTAAGTGACTGTTTCTGGGAAAACAAAAAGAAAAGAAAAGATGACATAACTTTTAATGCTGTAAATTAACATAAATTAATATAATAATTGTAACCTAAGCTCTGTTCCAGAGCCTATTTCTTCATTTCAGGGAACTCTTCTCATACCCAAATACACTCTTTCTCCCAACATCTTATGAAGAATTACAGTGAAATATTATTGTATAACAGCAGATGCATTGCTATAAAGCCACGGTTGGCATGTAATCATTTCCTAATAGTACAGAACTACCAAACTATCACATATGATTCATTTTAAAGCTGTTTTAGAAGGTTCCAGATGTGTATGCCCGTAAGTGGTCAACCCCTTGGGTTTAAAGTTTTTTTCCTAAGCAGAGTCATGAACTGTTCAGTAACCTTGCCCAGAAAGATAGGGCCAAAGCCAGATATCGAAAAGAAATACTGTTTAGCACATCAGTTTCCATTGACCAAGAAATCAATGACAGAAGAAATATGCCTTGACTAAACATAGCTTGAGACTGTAGAATTGCCATTCTCTTATTTCTGAGATCGAGGGTGCATTACAGGCTAAATTGGATTTGGATTTCCATTAATAACAGGTAGTCCTATGACACTTATTATGAGTATCTGAAATCTTCTGTTTCTAGATAGGGAAACATAATGCNAGTGCCTTTTGTTGTGGATTTGAGTTGCTGCTTTGAGCTGTGGGGAAGGCCACCCGGCTCCCCACCCTGCTGTGACTCGCAGCCGCCCTGCTAAGCCGCTCACCCCAGCACTCCAGCTAAGCCAGCTGTAAATAAAAACAGCTAGGATTAATTTTTCTTTTTTTGCCTAATAACTTTGACAATGCACCTCATAGCTTTCTAGCGAGCAACTTTGAAGTCATGAATTTCGGCAGGATTTTCCACTGTGTCAGTTTCCTTGTCTTTTATTAAGGAAATACAGAATGGAGTGTGATGTTAAGCTGTCAGCACTTGAACCAGAGACAAAGGCTCTGTTCATCCCCATGCCAGAGAAAAGCACAGTTCCGGCGACCACATCCAAACTCTTTATCATACTGGTTTTGCAGATTGCGGGTCTATTAGCAGGAGCATTTCCCACAGACACAGAGCCAGTATAGACCTGTAGTCAATGTGACGCCATGTTGCAGTTTGACAAAAAATCCTAAGGAAAGAAAAGCAAAAGTCCCAGCAGCATTTTCCCTTTAAGGGAATACAGTTTTAGGGTCTCTAAGGACAAAATGGCTGCTGTGTCTTTGAATGCAGGTGGGGAGCCAGTCCATAAACAACTGGGCAAGCCACAGTCTTCCAAGAGTTACAGGACAAGACCATTTTTGAAGTGCTCTGACCCTGTGTTGCCAGGAATAGAGTGCATGGCTAAGTGATGAGACCTGTGCAGCACATGAGAGAGAGCGGAGCAGCGCAGTGGGTTAATGTGGCCTTTCCATGAGGGAAATGGTCTCTCACCTGGGTTGAAATTGTGAGCAGATGACAGATCAACACGAGTTTGCTGTGTGGCTTGTTGCAGGGCCCCAGGGACATCTCTCAACCTTATACAACCTATTTCACAGCACATGGCTCCACTAAAAGCCATAGCAGGACAGGGAGAGGAGAGGATCAACACAAGGTGTCAGTGACCACATACACATTGGCGGAGCTGGAATAGCCAAGCCAGTCCTCAGGAGAGGAATAACACACAGCCATCTCTGCCCATTGCTAAACAAAACTCTTCATCTCACTTTCATACACTGTAGATTTCTTATCCAAATTGTTCTTAAAAGCTCTTGTAGAAATAATTCAAGTGTTCTGAATGTATAGTCCCAAAGATTACAGAAAGGAAAGTGTTTTCTACATAGTCAACGTATGTTACCTTTTATATTTTTCATACACACAGTGGAAAGTAATTAAAATAAAACCAAAAAACCTGTAATCCATCAAGACCTGACTGAACACAAAGAACTTACTCTGCTTTAGCTGTATTTATGTATTATCATAATTGAAGGACAATTGCTTGGTGCGGGCACTATTATGTCAGAAGAATTAAGGAGTAAGAGACATCTTCAGAAAGATAAACCAGGATAAGTGCAATACCAGAGAGACACAAGTGGAAGTATTTGCTCTGTCACAGACTACTTTTGTGACTTTTAGCAGGTTAAACCCTCTCCCTGGATAGGTATATGCTATTTGGAAAGACTGCTCTATGAAATGCCGTGTCTGCTCACAGGGACACCCCCCAGCCCAGGTCTGTGTCCCAAAGCACTGGCACCCAGTGAGCTTCTAGGCTGCAGGGGGCAAAGGCACAACTCCATCAAGCTCCTTTCTACTGCTTTTACATCTTGTAGCACAGCACCTCACTGTATCCATGGAGCTGAGCAATGACAAATACATTTAAAGACTGTGGTGCTTTCATATAAAATGGTAAAGGGAGGAAATATAAGATCCTTAGAAAACTGCAGCCTTACTATTACCTGTGTCAACATAAGTACATTCAAAGAAAAGCCACCTGTTTCCTCCAGCTAATGTATAACAGTAATACAAAGGGTGCAGATCATGCCACAATAAACTGCAAAGTAATTTACAGTGGCAAAATAAAACATGCTAAGAAGGGACCTTTTATGAGCATGAGATAGTTTTGAATAAGTAAATTTATAGTTAAATGAGACAAACAATGTCAGATCAATCTCCACAGGGCTCAGTTCAGCTACTTTTGACTGTTGTATTTCTATTTCTCTTCAGTTTTGCATTCTGAAGCTTCTGTGTATGCTTGTGCAGGGAATACTCCCCTCGTACATTTTGGTTATAAATAATGGGTACTGACAGGACTTTAAATCTTTTCTATTTCCAGAACTGAGGCGTGAGGCTCCATAAGTGCCCCCAAGTGGCTTCAATTTCTGTTCTCAACAAAAGATACCAAAAGAAATGCAGAAATGCCTGACCTAGAAAAAGACGCACAGAAGAAAGAGAAAGATACGTGCAGTAAAGATGAGACAGTAAGTGACTGTTTCTGGGAAAACAAAAAGAAAAGAAAAGATGACATAACTTTTAATGCTGTAAATTAACATAAATTAATATAATAATTGTAACCTAAGCTCTGTTCCAGAGCCTATTTCTTCATTTCAGGGAACTCTTCTCATACCCAAATACACTCTTTCTCCCAACATCTTATGAAGAATTACAGTGAAATATTATTGTATAACAGCAGATGCATTGCTATAAAGCCACGGTTGGCATGTAATCATTTCCTAATAGTACAGAACTACCAAACTATCACATATGATTCATTTTAAAGCTGTTTTAGAAGGTTCCAGATGTGTATGCCCGTAAGTGGTCAACCCCTTGGGTTTAAAGTTTTTTTCCTAAGCAGAGTCATGAACTGTTCAGTAACCTTGCCCAGAAAGATAGGGCCAAAGCCAGATATCGAAAAGAAATACTGTTTAGCACATCAGTTTCCATTGACCAAGAAATCAATGACAGAAGAAATATGCCTTGACTAAACATAGCTTGAGACTGTAGAATTGCCATTCTCTTATTTCTGAGATCGAGGGTGCATTACAGGCTAAATTGGATTTGGATTTCCATTAATAACAGGTAGTCCTATGACACTTATTATGAGTATCTGAAATCTTCTGTTTCTAGATAGGGAAACATAATGCAATACTGACTTTTCTTTGGATGTCAAAAGGCAGAGCTGGTATTTGAGCTCAGAGGACAGCGAGTCCCTGCCTACTGTTCAGAGCATTTCTTCCACCCCCTCCCTCCCTGCATGCACTAGCAGAGGAGTCTGCAGGTGGGACAAGGTGACTGCTAGTCCTTTCTTCCAATCAAAATCACACTATGGTCCTGCAATTCTTTGAAAATGAATGTTTGTTACATCTGGATCTAGTAAAAAAAATGTGAACTTTGCCTACCTTAGGAGATAGGCAAAAATCAAATTAGAAAAATAAGTCCTCCAGAAGTTTATGGCCTACACTAATCACTAATGGACAGGCATAGTTGCATTAAATGCCTGTTTCTGGACTGGGAGACGCAGCCACCTCCCTGAGGAACTGTGCTTAGAGCATCATAGCCTCTTGCAATCTCCCAGGCTTTCATGAATTATCTCCTTGTTTGATTTTGCCACTGCCCCCATTGCTTTCAAATTACTAATTATACTTCACTTGGTTAATTCTACATTAAAAAACAAAGGAAGCTTAATTGCATGGATAGCATGGGACTGTTTTCCTCACAAATACTCTTGTTTCAAACAGGATAAGGATAAAGCAAGTATAAACAAAAATTTATTAAACCTTCTAGTGGGCTTCCAGACTGACTGACAGCAGAGGTTTACCAGGGTAAAACACAGGTTTATTGAGGACTGTACATACTCACTACTAATAAACATGTAGACCTGCATGTTTTCTATTTCTGTAGTTTTATAACCACTCATATTACCAATCAGAGAAGTATTAACCCATGGTTTTACTAATCACAAGTTAAAAGCACTTCTTTACTGAGGAAGTGCCTTCTCTTCTGGCATTATTTTACTATGCTGTAATGTATTTGCAGATTTCCTAGAGTCTAGCTCAGACTATATGCTTGCATCATGCCTCTTTATCCTGGGATTTCTAGAATTTTTACCAAGGAATATTCTCCTTGGTAGTTTTCCACTATTCCTCTCATCTATCCATTTGAAAGCCTTCAAATAGAGTTACTGGAGAGTACATTTACAGTAATCAGGCTTCTCAGCTGCTAAAACAGAATAAATTAATTAAAAAATGGATGCAGTATATTAATCAAAAACAAAAGAAACAAAACAAAAAAAAAATAAAAAGGGGGAGACAGATCAGGAACAAGTAGAATTACTTGCTAATATCTATATTTTTTTTTTTATGACTAGGCAGTGCCAAAACTTCCAGTTCCACCACTGCAACAGACCTTATGCATGTACCTACAGTGCATGAAACACTTGGTGCCAGAGGAGCAATTTAAAAAGACCAAGGCCATAGTGGAGCAGTTTGGAGTTCCAGGAGGCCTGGGGGAATCCTTGCAGCAAATGCTTGAGGAAAGAAGGGAAAAGACAATGAACTGGGTAAGCAAATGCAGATGAGAAAAACAATTGCTGTGTGTGATGACGCTCATTTAAAAGCTCTTTCTGATGTTCGATGTGCAGTCATTGTTTTCTTTCAGGTGGTCAATGCAACCAGGAGTCACATCAGATTCTGACAAAGGGAATGAATATTTCCCACATATTAGGCTAGATTTTTCAGATTATGTCAAAATCCATGTCATTATTATGTTTTCAGATCAACAGTTTGTTGACGTAAACAAGGACATTCATTCACCTCAGGTGCAAGCACAGAGGTGTCAGCAATACCTGTAATGCATGTAATTTCTTCCTTTCTATTTAATAACAGGATTTAGACTTTTTCTTAAAATGCTTTCTGATAGGGATATAAAAAGTGCCTTGCATACACCTCTACCCGAAGCTCTGATCCACTCAAGTTATTCTGGAATGGAATACTTTATGGCAGAAATTACTCTTTTAAAATGAACTATTATTTGCCATTTACTGTCACACTGTACCAATGTCTTTACCCTGAAGCATCTACACATATATGTATATGTGTATATCAATCACATAGGCCATGCTGAGACCTCAGCCTTTAAAAAAGTCTAACTTTCTGCTTCTAAAGGCAGAAAAATTAAATAAGCTGTAGATAAAGTAGATTTTATCATTCCACAAAGTTGCAGTTCATCCTGCCTGCATTAACCATGTGGCAGCTGAAAACAAGAATTTTACTGAAGTCTTTCCATCCCAGCAAGGAAAACGGTTTCATGGTTTCAGTGAAATCCTGCAAGCTTGCTACTCATGTCAGTGAATTGTGGTTCTCCCTTTAGTTTTCAGTTGTGTGACGCACAAGAAAACTCCATTAAATTGCTGCTACAGTCAGGAAAAAAGGTACTATGGTACTGGCAGTGCTTTTATTTTAAAAGCAGTGCTTCATTTCTGAATGAAATGCTGCCCGATCTTTTTTTGTTATTTTGGGCATAGAACTTGGTCTGGTGTCTAAGCTAACCATCGTTTAGTGTTCCTGATAGCAAATACTGTTCCAGGAGACAACTGCTCATTTAACCACTTATAGCATGAAAGTTACAGAGGAAGGATGCATAAACATTTTCTAAAAATGTGTCAATTTTAAATACTGGTTATTAAAATTAAATACCTGATACTTAAGGTGAATTAGAAATGGTTTTATTCAGAATTTATCTTGCCAGGAGTATAGCTCTAGCATGTTCTCCTGAAGACTCCAGAGATTGTGGGGGAAGCATCTGTTCTAACAGCAATGAAATATCTCAGAGGAAAACTTTTTCAACTGATGCATGCATTTGTTATTATTTTTGCATAATTTCGTTGTTGTTTATAGTTACCATATGCAAAGCCTGCCTGCTCAGAAAGACCATTTGATCATTTTTTGAAAGCCTCCATTTTCTAAAGAATGATTTTTCAGTCTCTGCTCAGACATAAAGGAATGCAGTTACTGTACATCTGTGTTTTCAATAAAAATGGTTAGAAATTTAATAAGTGTGTCTGTCTGGGTCAAGCATCAGCAATCTGTATTTGTGTCAGTGGACACAGAGGGAATTCTCCAGGGGCCCTATCCAATGCCAGTATCTGCAGGACTAAACTGTCAGGCTTGGGAAATTCTTTTCCCACTCTGTCTTGCTATAGGACAGTATCTGATGGCTAACAGTAGAGCATCTTGGCATCACTGGCAAGTATTTGAAGCCCCTTGAGGAAAGCCATCACTAGTAAAACTCTGCCCCACCTCTTAAATGAATCCTGATCGCTATGCAAGAGTTAACATGTTGCACTCAAAACAATTTTGGTTGTAGAGAGAAGCAAACAAGCAAATACCCAGAGTACCACAATATGGAGCTTGTTTAGTTTTTAATGGAACACGCTGTAAATTGCCATTGATTGAAAAATAGGATTATGGAATTGCGGCTGAGCTGAGGTCACAGGGCCCAGGCTGCAAATGCTCAGCAGCTCCATTAATCAGAGCCCATGCCTGACACCAGGAGCACCAAACACTCTCCCTTCACCCCCAGGCTGCCTTTCCACGTGCAGTTTGTGGCTTTAAGATTTTGTGTCCCCTTCCCTTAGGTGTTTAACTACTGGCTGGATGACATGTACCTCAACAACCGGCTAGCTCTTCCAGTCAATTCCAGCCCAGCAATTATCTTTGCTCGTCAGTATTTCAAGGATGTAAATGACCAGCTGAGGTAATGTACTACGACTTTGCAGCTTTTGCTAAATGAAAGGATATTTTAAATGTAATGCTTTTGCAAAAAGACAATCAACTTTCATTAAAAACAAGGGCTATAGCCACTAAAGGATTTCCTACTAGGCCTGCTGACTGAGGGCAGTGTTTCTGGGGTTACTCATACTGATGATCAGAAAGGAAAATACCATTATTATTACATGTATTGCATTAAAAAAAAAGCCATGAGATTTATATTTTTAAGGAATATTAGCAAAGCTTTTTGTTGTATGTAATTCAAGTAAACCACTTTATGATGAAAAAAATAAATACTAATTTTTGACACATAGTTTGAAGGAAAACAATCTTCAACATGCCATCACTATGGCTTGGAGACACCCTGCAAACTGAAAAGGCCATGCTGGCCTTAAACTGTCCCTTTCAGATGCCCAAAAGAGCACCAGAAACACAGGGAATCTAAGAATAGGAACTCAGAAATCATTCTTCCCCAAGAACTCTGCTTCCTTCAGGCCCATCTTTCCCAGCCCTGATCTTTCTCCTTTGAGCAATTACGATCATTTAAAAAGTGAAAAGGTAAGCACGTAGCCAAGCACAGAATATACCTCTCCAGACACCCTTAAAACAGGATTCCATTCTTCAGCCTTTGCCAAAACACTTCCTCATTTTAAAACAGCAAAACAGATCAAATCTACCTTCATATAGTGCAATTTTCCTCTTTGCTTTTAGCACTCTCTAGTTGCTCATTACCGAAATAATTAACTGCATGTGAATTTATGCTATTATAAAACAGCCAGAACTTGAAACCAATATGCATTATTTTAACATTTTGTGTAGACAGCTAATGCATCTTTTTACTTTACTTTAAACATAACTATAAATGCTTCCATTCATTACTGACTAGATTTGTGTGCACACAGCTTTCAAAAAAACCTCCACTTTGCATTTTCTAATGCACATGCTTTGACACGGAAATATTTTTCTCAGAGCCTCCCATTCTGACACAGTGCAAATGGACAATGTCAGGAAATAATACACCTGTCCACAGCTCTGCAAAAAGAATATCTGCTTAGGACAGGAAGTACTCTAATAAATTGGACAGCTTACGAGTATTGATATTGAAACCCATGTAAAGGATTCTATTAAATATTCAGCCTCTGCTCCCATTCTCTAAATAAATGCTTTCAGGCTTCCTCCTGTGGTAGTCTGTTTAACCATTTGAAGGCACTGTCTCTAGGATTTCATATTTCTCTTGGCATGAATTAATTTAGGTTTTGGGTGGGGGCAGGGAACTCTTCTTGCCAAGCCAGAAGACTTGCTCCCCTTGTGCTGTGTCATCAATCACTCAGCCTCTCCTCTGTCTCTCAGAAACAGCCCAGTGTTGCCAAATGACAAAAGACTGATGTCACTTCTATCTGCTACTTGCAGGTTTGCTGCCAATCTCATTTCAGGAGTGCAAGACTACAAAGCTTTACTGGACACGTAAGTAGCTTGGAAGAGCTGCTGCTTGAGTACCCACAGGGCTTCTGATTCAAGGGTGCACTCAATACAAAATTGGAGCGTTTTGCACCCCTCCATTGTTTGGAAGGGCTGGAGCTCCAGCATGCTTCAGGGCAAGGGCTTCAGCAATTTTTTATGCCCTTTCTGCTTTATTATTGCAGTAACAGGTTGAAGAGCTTTTTTGATGGCTGGTAGTCAACAGTCTAGCAGGCACAGTGCAGCCCAAAAGGACACACGCAATCTGCCTAACAGAGTTACTGAGAACACAAGAGGAGGTCTGTGTCTGTGCTCTCCACACCCAAAGAGCAGCAGCAGCACTGTGGTTTGCACAGCCTGCACACCTTTCTTGGCACCCTCCACCTGCCAGGGCACTCTATCCCCTCCACGTACTGCACTCTGCATTTAGAACATCAATCCTCCCTCCCCACAGAGACATAACACATTTAGGGGAAGGAAACCTCACCACAGAGAGGCTGGTTCAGTAGCTAGCCAAAGTAAATTACTTATGCTATTGTTATTTTCTGTATATAAACACAGGGAAATACAGGATTCTTCAAGTCGTGTATGAGGTAACTCATAACAGAAGTTTTACACAGCACTTCCTAACCTCACCTAGTATGTTCCAAGTTTACTGCTGAAACCACCACTCCCTGAAGAATGGAAACAGTAGAGAGACAAGCACAACAGACACCACATCATAGCAGAGAACAGATCATTCTCCTGTCTGGAAATACAAGAGGCCTATGTGATATGCTTTAACCAATGCTTATTTGGATGAGGAATTCCAACAGTAAAGTCCCTGTCATCTATGAATAAAATAAAAGAAAGAAATAGGCTGTTTGATTTTTCACGTCAGAAGTCTGACAGCTACTCAGAAAGTATAGAAGAGGCACTTATTTAAGAACATGTGCTTTTGTCCAAGACTGCATATACCCGCACTGGCATGCTGTGAGGTACTGTTGTGCACAACTGCAGTTGCATCTTTATACAGCAGCATCTGAGATGAGTTAAAGGAATGACATTGCTCAAACGAAAGATAATTTAAATTCTTATTATTTTTACTTCACTCTACCAGAGCCAAAGACTCCTGTGATCAGATTTGCTTGTCTTAAATCAGTAATCACTGAAATTCTCCCTACTGTATCCTCATTTGTTACTGTTGTTTGCTTATCACAGTATAACTACAAAGACACCATAATTGTAGCATTTTCAGTTCCTTCTTGTTAAGGACTTGTACCAGCCAGTGTACTGCTATCTTCCCTTGGACCATCCCACATGCAGATGTACAACATTCCAGCCCAAACCTGGATGTTCAGCCTTAACTGTGCAGATATACCATTCAGTTTTGACAGGACTAAGTATTTCAAACAAAGTCTACCTTGTTAACATGAAATAGTTGTAGGATCTTACACAGACATCTAAATCAGGGCAAGATTTTCTGGTGCTATCAGTCAGAGTTAATAACACCTTTCCTAACTGCTGTAAGTACAGATTGTCTTCTATCATCTACCATGCTATCCCACCATTTTATATCATCATAAATGCTCTTTAAAGTGCTGTTAAATATAAGGGGATTTCTGCATTATGCAGAATGTGGGAGAACACCAATAACTCTATTTTGCTGATAAGGAATAAAAATAATAAGCACCTTTATAAGGAAATAAGTGATACAGAGAGTTTGAGAACTGAGAACTAAAGTGCATAGCCCTGGTTCAGAACTGCAACGGTTCTAAAGACATGGTTAAACAAGATAAAGTTGCATAAAACATTACCCCTCATCAGCTGTAACCCTCCTTGCCTGCTTCTTTGACCCTGCCCCTCTCTGGCAAGCTGGAAGCGTAGTCCTCCTTTACTGAGGAAAAGCCTCTGCACCACAAGATCTTCCTCTTGTTGTCTCTGCAGCCTCTCTCAACCAAGAGCACCATGATTTCCTGCTACAGTGTCAGTGGGGTATTTTACAATCCATAATCATAATTGTGATAGTGCTTTTTTTTTCTGGCCACTAAAAAGCCTTTTTAGGAGATGTTTTCACATGCCTTCCCATCAAAAAGGAATAGGTTTTCAGTACATATTACCCCATGGGTCCAAGTAAGAATTAGCACAAAACTGAGGATCTGTGAAAAACAGAAATTCCCTCTGCATTGCTCAAGTCATTCCTGTTCGTCAGGCAAGGCCCTCTCACACACTCTCTAACCACTCTGCACAGAACAGGGCTGCTGTGATTTGCAGGGAATTTCATCACTGCCTTTCTTTAAGGTGCTATGTCTTTTCCAGCTGTTTTGCTGACTTCCGTCCTACCAAGTTTCCAGGGTCCCATCCAGGCAGGCTTCCTACGCACATTCTAAAGCTGCTTGTGACCTGCTATTCTTTCCATTTCCACTAGATGATAATGCAATTGCTTAATGAATATGCATGACACTGCCAGGAATGATGTATTTAACTTTGGTATGGGAATTCATCTATTTCCCTTATAAATGTAATCTCATTTTATTATTCAATTTGTGTTATACCTGATCTAATTGTAACAGAACAAAGGACAGATTAGATTTCTTTTCCCTTCTGTCTCTCTCTCTCTGCTCTCTCCCCTCTTTTCCTCTGGCTTTGTTTTTCTCCTTCTCTCTCTGCAGCCATGCTTTACCTGCTGATTTTTCTCGTGGACAGCTGTCTGGTCATCCTCTCTGTATGAAGCAATACTATGGACTCTTTTCTTCCTATCGTCTTCCAGGATGTACCAAAGATACCCTCGTGGCCCAGAAAAGCAATGTAATGCCAGAACCAGAACACATCATTGTTGCTTGTAACAATCAGGTAAAAGAGGTTTTTTTATACCTTTCTATATTTCTTAATTTGCTTAAATTCACTCCAGAAGAATCTAATCTAATCTTTGTTCAGAAATGCAATTAGCATGCTACGTATGAGCTCACTTTTTACCAAGCATTTGCGGTCAATATTTCCAAAAGATGCTTCTGCAGCACTTTTGTCCTTGGCCCACATTATGTTCCAAGTACAGTGATGCAGAAAGTAGGAACGTGGCAGAATTCATTTGCTCTCTCTTTCAAACAAAAATGTTTAATACACAGAGATGAAACCGCAGAGAAAACAAATCTTATTAGAGTGCATTTGCTGGAAATGCTCTTCTCTTGACAGTCAAGTATTGGCACCAAATACATGGCATATATACCACCATCATATATGTGCGTGGCACATACACCATGTAGGGGAACTTAAGCTGTGACCAAAGAAGTTAGCACAGGTGCAGGAAAAATTACTGAAGCATTAGAGTGAGTCTGCCCCAATCAGCAAATGCCCGTGAGCAGCAGAGTATATTGGCTGGGCAGAGTATCTTACAGCCCAGCTTGACTATTTGCAGTACTGGAGCCATGCCTGCAAGCCCTCTTGGAATGAAGGGGTAGATTCCAATGGTCCCTTTTCCAAAAAGTCCTGTTCTTCACCCCAGTGGGAAGTTCTCTTGATTCTCTAGGTTATTTTTAAACAAATAATACCATGAAAATTATTTACATAACTCCTGGTCTTATGTCTTCAGGTTTTTCTTAAACTTATTCAAATAGCATATGTTTTATTTCAGCCCAACACATAATGTAAGTCTCCTATAGCAACTGGCATTACATTAGTGTTAAAACACAGGAGGGGTGAGCCCTGGGCTAGTTCCCAGTGGTTTTGTGCTCCATTGCCTGCAGGCCTGGCTCTCCAGGCAAGACTTCAGCATCTCAGCACCTACCCAGCCAACAGCAAAATGTTGGATAATGAAGGGTCCAACCCACCTCTGACTGTTCTTCTGACTTCTGTCATTTTTTTGCAGTTTTTTGTTTTGGATGTTGTCATTAATTTCCGTCGTCTCAGTGAGGGAGATCTTTTCACTCAGTTACAAAAGATAGCCAAAATGGCAGAGAATGAAGAGGAAATGCTGCCTCCAATTGGCCTGCTGACAACAGATGGAAGAACAGAGTGGGCAGATGCCAGGACAATCCTTATGAAAGGTTAGCAGCAGCAATCCCAGCTTTCTCTTCTTCATCATCTTCCTCCTCTTCCTCCTCACCATCATTGCCTTTCTTTGCTGGGAGTGAACATCACAGCAAATATAGGACTGAATGTGCAACCTCCCTGCTGATTTTTTGCAGCAGTAGGAAACCCCAATATGTGTAAGTGTTTAAATGTGTGCTACCAGGGGAGTGGCAGATATGCCTTGACCTTTTGGCTGTGTATGTTTAAGTGTCAATGCCATGTAATAACTCTCACTCCATTCTCTGTTTTTCATCACATAAATTACATTACATCAGATTTTGTGATTTGTCTCTTTCTTCATATCTATTTTGCACCAGTAGGAATTATGTATTCTCTTAGCTTTTGACGGCTATCAGATATTTTTTGATCTTATCTAACAAAGGCATCTGCAAGTTAAACACCTATTGAATCTAGCTGTGTACTCACTCTAGCCAATGGAGAAGGTACCAGGGCTGATGCAGCCAAATCTTAAGTAAGTATCTAGGAAA
Source organism: Sclerurus mexicanus (assembly GCA_013396755.1). Lineage (NCBI taxonomy): Eukaryota > Metazoa > Chordata > Aves > Passeriformes > Furnariidae > Sclerurus > Sclerurus mexicanus. Next base: position 185,852 of record VWZF01001556.1, on the reverse strand, counting down.
GACAACATCAGTTATTATCTGGGAGCAGCTCTCTTTCTCTCCCAACGGGCAGCATTTAGCTGTCTCAGATTCTGGGCTTGAGTATCAAACTTTGAAACAGTTGGAAATAAGGGGTGGAGTTAGTGACCTCTATCACATATCTTATATATTTTACCAAGAAGATAAATGATGTAAACACGCTCTTTTTGCCATTTTACATGTGTTAAATATTCACTTTTCCCTCCTGAAGAAAATGTTAACTCCTCTCTTTATCTCCAGTTCAGCAATGCTACAGAAAATATTACTCTTTTACCAATGCCCTGCAATATAGAAGAGTTGCTAGCAGTCACAAAATATGTTTACCATCCCAAGAAAGATTTCCCTTTTCTTATTAAAGTTTATCTGTGCTTATAAAAACTTAGTCTAGATAAACACACACACATAGAGTCCTGACCATTATTTCAGCAATACTATGTAATACCAATCTCATCTTTAGCCTTTACCCTCCTCTTCCTTCCTTATTTTAATGAAAATTGAGGTAAAAACCTAATAATTCGTTTGCATGCCATGCCTTTAAGTAAAACAGCTACTGCCTCGAAACCTGCTGCAAAATCATGTTTGTAAACCTACATCATCCTTAAGAAAAAAAAGGAAAATCAACAAAAACTAGCAGAACCATCTCTGTAGTGTTTTTAGATTGCCAAAATATTTGTTTTAATCAGGAAGCAAACCAACTCAGTTATGCAGCTGAAAAAAAACACCCTAATTCTGCACAAGTAAATATCACAGTACCATGATGTGAGCCTTCTCTGATCTAAGCTGGAATTCCATCCCAAACCGCTTGTATTAGCATAGCTCCTCTATACAGGTGAACTCATTGCTGTTAGACATGGATACATGACGATTAACAGCCCTTTTTTCTTACTTATCTGTGGTGGCCAAATGTTCATGCAACAATAATTAACAGAGGAAGAGAAAACCTGTGAAGCAGTGAGAGGTGACAGGGCTCGCTTCACAGCTGTCCTGGGCAGGGCAAGAGAGGATGCTCTGTGACAGAGAAGACCTACACAGTGCTTTGCAGAGGCTATGAAGGAGATAGATCCATGGGCCTGCATAGAACTACAAGCAGGTGATAGGTTTTCTAGGTGAGAAAATGTCAAAGTTTGGTAATAAACCCAACCATCACTGATTTATAAACACACTCAGCATTGTAACACCCTTCAGGCTGCAGAACTAACTCACTCTTTCTAAGTACAGGAAGTGAATTCTCACTGCTATGGGGGCTGCAGTCTCAGGCATACTATATCTGAATTTGATTCAGTACTGTCTTCTTTTTAAAACTAAAACCAAAAACCCCAACTAACCAACAGCTGACTGGCCAATTCAATGCATTTGTGCATTAGAAACAAAGAAGGACAAGAAATGTCTTGCAGGGCCTTAGGCTTGTTCTCACACTTCTCTGTTTCAGCTCTTGTCATGGTTCATGAGTTCTTGTGCAATTTATTGCCTGCTTCACATGATAATTTTTTCAGTGTTTGATCAGCTCTCTAGGCGTGTCTGTCTCTTTCCGTAAGGCCATCTTTCCCCTACTTTTCTGTTTCTAGCAGAGCTTAATTTTATTCACTCTAATACCTAGACTCCAGATACCCTGAAGCCATATGTCAGAATAAGGGCTTCATATCTGTCAAAGATGTATGGGTAGCAGCCACAATGAAATATATATAAACCTATCAAACAACGTAAAGCAGAATGCTGAGCAAGCTGTGAGCAGTTTGTAAATCACTATCCAAGCTGTTTTTCCTTGAAGGTGCCTGCCTGCAAACACCAGAAGCTGATGTATATCAGGCAACTTCCATTCACAAGGATCTTTTCAGCCTTTGCATCAATGTGCCCAGACCACCAGTGAAAACAATACCACAATTACAGTCAGCCCTGCAAGCGTGAGAAACTAGAAGAGCTTTACAGCCAAGAGGACAGGAATATGTCTTCTCCCTTATAAAGCTTCTGAATGCTTTTGAAGACACCTCATAGGCACACCAGTGTTTCACTTGCAGGGTGGCAGAGATCACTGGCAGAAAGCTCAACGTGGCCCATCAAATACAATCTCCTGGCTCAAGGGTTTGTAGGAGCTGGCAGGCACTCCAGGTGCCCTCCTTAGGACTCTGTTTCTGTGGGCAAAGGAAGACAGCACTGCACTCCAGCAGGTCCTCATGCAGCCTACAAGGAGCCAGGCTGACCATCTCTGTCTCTTGGTCCCACGGCTGCTAATGTTCCCTCACAGGATCTGCCAAACAGCAACAGACAGTACCTTACCATAACCTAAAAAAGGCCACAGCTCCCCCTCCTCCTTCTGCTATCTCTTGTTTCTCCTTCTCTTGGCACCTTTTTAATTTCTTGCATATTTGCGCTCTTTTTTTACTACGCAGCATCCGGAGAATGAACATGGATGATATCAAGCATCTGTTATTTTTCTACCTCCTCACTAACCTATGTTACTCCTTCTGGGAAAATGCATTTTTTCTCACTTTGAAAGATACTGTTCCTTCAGAGAATCAAGGGTCTTTTCATATTTGCAAACCTTAAAAACAGGCACATATTGAAACATGCATATTCAAATGCAAATCAGAATTGTTTAATTTTAAATATTTTTTCCATTCTTTCAGCTACAATCATGTCCTGAATTAAGCACAGATTTTAAAGAACTTTTGATATATCTGAATTCATCTTTAGTTAAAAACATCCTGAAACAAAAATCATTTACACCAAAATCTAGCAAAATCAGCAGATCAAAGGTTATATGTTAAGCATGGAAGGAATTTTAAGTTGACATTCGAAAGACCTTTTTTCTTTGATCTTGTTAACAACCATTTAACAGCAATTAATAACGTTATATGCTTTTAAATAAAACAAGTTTTTGTTATGGGTTCCACACTTCTATCTTTCAATTAAGAGCTGTATTAAGGGCTCACAACCAAAAATTTTCCTGTGCTTCAAACTGGTCCTCAGATGCAAACAAACCCTTAACTTTAATAATGTTTCCGAGTTAAAGTGTCTGAGAAAAAAAAATACACATAAATACACCACAAATAAGGGGGAAAGTGCTGAGGACAAGGTAAAACTCATCTCAGTAGCCCAACTATATAAGCAAGAGTGTCAGGATAGGGAAAATAAACAGCAAGAGATCCAGAAAAAGCCCATTTTATTGAGCAGTACACTAGTGACAGGAGGGAAGTGGAACGTGGCAACCCATGGTTTTGGCAAAATCATGTTCAAAAACTAAACCTCACAACCTCATCCAGATATTTTCCTCCTGGTATAGACAATATAACCTAATGACCAGGGAGAGGAGAGAGACGAAAGTTTTAATACAATAACAGAAAAACAACACACGCCCTGCTGTTCCTTGTTCTGAAATGGGTTTTAATGGAAGAACAGCACAAAACCAGTCTAAGCCTTGCTGTTCTAGAGCAGAATACTGCAGCAATAGTGTGAGCTCTGAAATTTTCTATTTTCCACCTGTCCTCTCTGTAACTGTTATATATAAAATAAGTAAGCATTGCTGACTTTAAGAGTCAAATAGATCTATTTTGTAATGCAATTACGTCAGGAAATGAAAGGCAGAGAAAGAAAGTGGATATTATTGAATCATATGAAAGATACACAGAGATACTACAAAAGTTAACACATGAATTAATGCCTTGGTATAACGTTTCCTTGCACTGAGACGATCTGTTGTGGAGAGAGCTCTGCAGACACCAGCTCACTGCAGCTCTCCAGTGCTCTCCAAGGCAGCAGGGTTCCCCACCAATCCTCAGAGGTAAGAGCATGTGAACATTTCACTCTTTTGTCCCCAGACTCTACTAACCGCGACTCTCTTGACATGATTGAACGGTGCATATGCCTGGTGTGCCTGGACAGCCCCAGTGGGGTGGAACTCAATGACACAAACATGGCATTGCAGCTGCTGCATGGAGGAGGCTACCATAAAAATGGGGCCAATCGCTGGTATGACAAACCTATGCAGGTAAAAACCTTACAGTACGATGATGTTACTCGCACATGGCAGTTACTCGCAGTTGCCTTATGGCAGGGACTACTTAGAGTCAAGTGGGAGAAAGAGGGAAGGTGGTGTCAGCATCTGGCCAGGCAGGGCTGGTGTGAGCAAGGCTGTTCCTTGCAGGGCAGGGGAGGCAAACCGACTGCCCTGCTGGCAGCATCAGGGCATTCTCCAACACAAGAACACTTTCACCTTTTCTGCAGCTGCCCGTTGCACTTGAGAATGTAAGACAGATACACAGACATATGGGTGGGGAGACATCTGATAGAAAAAGGAAAACAGAATGCATTTTATTTCACTCAAACAAATGGAATGAAAAATACTGGCCTAGCATCCTAGAACAAAAAAAGAAAAGCACAGTATTTTTCTCTGTTTTCTCTTCTTACATATTTTTCTGACAACACAGAAATACCACTGCTTATAATTTGGCATGTGTTTAAGTCCTCACTTAACAGACTGTTTACTCATTTAATGACATCCTTGTTGAGACTTTTCTGGAAGTATTGCCTTCTCCAGCCTTTTTCCCAATCAGATTTTGATTGTCATATTTGAAAGTGTCGCACTGTTATTTTCACACTTTGCAACAGACCCAGGGTGAAGCGATGTATTAATCTCCATCTGTCAACAATGCTGACACCTCATGAAAAATTGAAAAAAACCCTGACTGATACATTGCTTGTGTAATGCTTGTTGCTCTTGCCATATCTAAGAACAGGAACACGAAAAGACAAACCCCTAAAATAACTTCACTTGCACTAGTGCAAATACATTTCAGTAGTCATTTCTGATTTATGCCACTGCTAATGACATTATGAGCAGACTCCAGTGCTGCATTTTTGAAGAACGATTTGTCTTTAGTTAGAGTCCTGTTATTTGCAGAGTCACTTGTTGAGATGTTTCAAGCGGATAAGAATAAACAAGATTCTTCTTTTTTCGTTTACTATCACAAGGTAACAGAAAGCAAATAAGATCACATAGTATATGGGAGAGCTTCATCTGTCTAGATGTATCCAGGCCAGTAGTTTAAAAGTGAAGAGAATTTCTTAAGGAAGTAAGATCCCATTTTCTTTCATGCATACACAGATTATGTAGGAAGCCATGCTCACAGCAGAGCTTGTTCTTTCTCTCCATATACTTCTTCACCTTTGCAGTAAGGCATCAGAAAACGTCCAGGTGACCTTTTTGCATCATGCACACACATACTGTGTGAAAACCCCATGGAAAGCAGGGAGGCAGGATGTGTGTGTGTGTGTGTGATACAAATGCGCAGAGTGGGAGAAGTCCAGCCAAATCCAGTTCAAAAGAAATGTGGGGGGAAATCCAGGAAAACTACAGGAAACATGTGAGACAAGTTGCAGTATTGTCCTAAACATCTGCTTTTGTTTGAGATGCAGAAATAACCAACTGCATTGGTGTATCACAGAATTAGAGGCTATGCCACATGTACACAATGAAATAAACAATGAAGACAAGTAAAAGGGAAATTAAGAAAGCACCTAAAAAAAAAAAAAAGCTTAAAAACAAGCTATGAGAAAGCTATCAAGTAAGGATGAGCTTTGTAATAAAATGGGATCCTATGGATTTCTCAGATATAGACATTGCATTGCTCCCAAATATGCAAGGAGAACCCTGGCCTCTCTTTCTGTTGATTGGCTTTCTGCACCATGAAGCCCATGCTAAATCAAATTTTCAGACTCCAACAGGTATTGCTAAAATTTACATTCTCACAGGACTCAGTCCAAAATAGTAGCATGAAAGGGATTCAATGCAATGCCTTTTATAGGGCAAGGAAGTCCCTGCAATAAGTCTGCAAGTCACCCATTGATCTGTAAGGCAAGGGGGTTCCTGATATGAGCAATAAGGAAACCAAAGGAGAACAATAACGTCTTTGTTAGGTTGCCATCATGGGTAACTTCGCCAGAACATGATTTATTCCCTGTAAAACTTCACCTGTTCTTTTCCTTGTTTAGTTTGTGGTAGGAAGAGATGGACTCTGTGGTACCGTGTTTGAACATTCCCCCTTCGATGGCATCGTAATGGTGCAGTGCACTGAATACTTGCTCAAGCACATGTGAGTTCCCTTTCAGCATGGCTTTTGTACCCACTCCAAGCCTCTGCCAGTGGCAAATTCCCTCTGATGCACAGAGCCACTGAGACCCACAAAACTGTCGGAAACCAATGGTTCACCTGCTAAAAAAGCAGTGTTTAACAAAGAGGTTATTCATGTGACCTTAATCATTTCTGTCTCACATGCTAACAGGAAAGAAAGTGCCAAGAAATTAGTCCGAGCTGATTCAGTGAGCGAGCTTCCTGCTCCACGGAGACTAAGATGGAAATGTTCCCCTGAAATTCAGACATATTTGGCATCATCAGCAGAAAAACTCCAAAGGTAGAACAGATGCCTCACTTTTCTCAACAGGGCTGCAAGCTGGGAACTACCCAGCCATTGTGTGCAGGCATGGGTTTCTTCCTAGAGGGCTTCCTGCCCTCCTGATCTTCCCAGGCTGAACATACCTAGCACCTCTTTGTGGGCTGGAGCTACTTCACTGTATTCAGGAATTGCATTGCCATTGTTTTCGTTCCAGGTAAACATTAGGAAAGATACAAACCACCGGAAAAACAGTTTAGTCCTATTTGCATGGCATGCAAACAGTGCAGGTCCTCTGTTTTTGTGGATGGCCTTTATGGATTTGAGCTGATTCAGTCTGAAGCCAAGGCAACAGGGATACATACAGGGGACAATATAATACAACTGGTTTGAACAAACAGTTTGAATTCAGGCATGTAATTTGTTTATATTCATATTGCTTCTACAAAGGCTAGTTCTTCTGACTGTGTTTCCAGACTGTAAAAGATTTGCATGATCCTTGGGGGTGGGAATGGCAATTTTTATATTTTTTTTCAATACTTAGGCCTGTGATCTCATTGTAGAGAATTAACACAGCATCTGAATGATCAGCTGTATGTCCAGTGTGGTTGCCTTAGACAAGACCTCAAAGTAGCTAGAAGTACACGTAAGAGTGAGAATATTAAGCATGCAGAGTAATTCCTTTTTGTTTTTAAATAAAAATAGTAGTCATCTAAACTGGAGCCTGCTATGAGCTTATGGTCTTCCTCAGGTTTTAAATGCACCAGTTTTTCACACCAGTAAATCTCTTAGGAATTTGTCAAGGACAAAGGAACTCCTCACTTCGGCTTCAGGGGTAGACAGCCTAGTTATCAGGATTTTTTCATTTGGGTTTCTTTTTAAAAAAGGTGTCTTACTCAAATGAACAGACTTGAGTGCCACAGCTCATGTTAAGGCTGCAGATAACAAGCCTGGTGTGAATAAAAGTTACTGACTAGGAACAAGTTACCAAAGGCCAGGACTGTCTGCAGAGCAGGAGCGTGCTCACCTCCAAGTGGGTACAGGCAGGGAAAGATCTCTGGGTTTTATTTGCAAACAAAAATTAAACCTGATTTTGTTTAGTGGTGAACAAGGTAGTGCTAAGTTAATGGCTGGACTCAATCTTAGAGTTCTTTCCCAACCTTAATGATTCTGTGAGATTCTTGCAGCTCTCCCTGGAGCAACTACTTCTGCTTGTTTTCCAGGATAGTTGAAAATCTGGATTTTACTGCCCACAAGTTTGAGCACTATGGAAAGGAATTTATTAAGAAACAAAAGGTTAGCCCAGATGCCTATATACAGGTAGCACTTCAGCTGGCATTCTACAGGTAAGGTTAATTCACTCCATTTTTGCCTCAGCGCAAACAAATGCTTCCTGCATGGAAATGAGTGATGTTGCTGTATGATAGGCAAGATAGAAATTGACACCCGGTTCTCAGAGTACTCCTTTTCTTTGCTCTCTTTCCCTCTTCTTTCCCTAACTTCCCATCCCTGCATCCTACACGTGCCGTTCCCAGCCAGTACCCTCCCCACAGCTGTCCCTGTGCTTGGCATAGAGAAGAAGTTGAGGGGGTGTGGCAGGGAGTAGCACGGTTGTCTGTAACAGCAGCAGCAGCTATGGGGAGTTCAAGTCCCCAGGGCAGAAACATTCTCTTGCCACTGTGGGTATCTTGGGAGGGACTGTGGCAGTAACCCTGAGCTCACCACACATGCATCTCCTGCACTGCAGGGTGAAAAGCAGCATATCAGAGTTGCTACACAGGACAGTAACTACTCCTGCCTCCTTCTCCACAAGCATGCCAAGATTTGGTAACATCCTTTAATTTCCATGGTATTACCAAAGTCAAAAGCCCCTTTCTACATTGCCAGAACTCCACGCAAGAGATTGGTTGCATGGCTTCCTGCAGAACCGCCTATTACACAAATAATTCTTTATCGTGTCAATTTAAATCCTGGTGCGGTCTTGGTGCCCAACACATTTTGCATACTCCAACTTCTGTTAAACATCCATTTTGCGTACTCCAATAATCAAACTACAACAATGACCTAGTCCAAGATTTTTATCTGGATTCCAGCCATGGCATAAATCCCATGTTCGCAACAAAAGCCTTAGGGGACAGTTGTGTTCTGAGACCACCTGTTTCAACTGAAAGACGCAGTAGGTCTCCTGAAGCAAGGAATAGTAGCTATATTTCTGGACCCAAATTAACCAACAATCTTCACGCTCTGTTCTAATTGCTATGTGGGTTTTCACTCCAGCTCACAAGTAGTACCCTTTTCCCTTTTACAGTTTTCTGCTTTTCATTCATGCACGGAGCACATTTTTTCTTATTTTAAATAAAACATATTTCAAGCCCATAAATAAATGATTAATTACACAATTATTTTATGATGCAGTACAAATAAAACATTCCTTGAGATATTTCAGTAAATTTTAGTTTTACTAGCCTTGTTTTTACACAGCAAGTCATTTTTTACTGGCAACGCATAACTAAAATGTATGCAGCTGTATGCAGTTCCTCATATTAGAAAGGAGTGAGCATCGATCTTTTTAAAGTTTCTTATAGAATTCTATCAACATTAAGATGAATACTGTGCAAAAAATAAAAGCGTGGCCGTAACAGTAAAATGCATCAAGCCTATATTTCTCTTAGCCTTTATGACTCCTTGAAAGTAGTTATTCTTTGTTTTTCTTACTTCATTCTTTCAGATGCCACAGGAGACTTGTCCCAACCTATGAAAGTGCTTCCCTACGTCGATTTGATGAGGGCCGAGTGGACAATATTAGGTCTTCTACCTTGGAAGCACTGGCTTTTGTAAAAGCAATGACTGATGGCAAGACGGCTGCATCGGTATGTTGGTCTGGCTCCCTCTGTCTTCTTTGCCAAAACACTAAGTAAATAATGCATTCACGGTCCCTGGTCTCTCATTTTTCAACTGTTCATTGAGAACATAAAGGCATAGGGGAGGGTAGCAAGCCTTACAGGATTTTGCTTTTCATACAAACCAACCATTAAGCTAAATATAAATATTCTCTTATTTTTATTTAAGCATTCAAAATATTCAGAGGTACCTAAACATGACAATGTAAGAAAAAAAATCTGATTTTAGATTTAGTCCTGCCTTATGAATGTTCTGTCATCAGATCCAAATTCAGCTCCCTGGAGAGATCTAAGCCGAACATCCAAAGTTCAGAATCATTATGCTGCCACACCAGGGGAATTGCCTGGCAGGTCCCCTGCAGTAGTTAGCTCTGCTGCAGACTGCAGTGTGGCAAATGATGTAACTCCCCTGCTTTGATTTCTGGATAAAGTGGATATGTTCTGGCTGATATTTTTTTGTTTTAAAGGTATGATTCTATTAAATAGAGTTAGTTTTATAGGATCCTAATGGAGGCTGAACCTTAACAACGAAAAACTTCATCAGGCTAATCAAACAACTCTCCAAACTATCCTGATATCATACTGCAAAAAGAAAAATTAAAATTGCCTTCCTTTGAGACACCACCATCTGTTTGCCAGAAGCATGAGTACTGTACAGAGTAGATGGGAATGCAAAGAGGTACAGCTGAGAGTATAACTGCACAAACAGCATTGTGCACTGTCCCCACATCGTCCCTGGAGAGCCTCCCTCAATGTCTCTCTCTGTGCCGCTTCCACCCACTGCACTTCGCTGCTGTACAGGGAATTTCCAGGTGGCTGTTTAGATGCAAAATGCTGCCACAATACAGATTATTTTTTCACAGTAAGCCCACTCCAGTGGCAACAGCCCACATGGCTGTTCTTTGGAATTTAGCATAACAGTACTAGAAGCATTCCTGAGCTGTAGATTAAGTGCAAATTAATGAAATATTATAAACCAAGCTCTAATGTCCCAGAGGATGATGCAAATTTAACCAGAGAAGTGCTCGGTTACCATGCCCAGAATTTAGCTCCTGTTGAACAAGACTCAAGTTCCATAGTAAAATGATAACTCAAAAGACCCTGAAGTACTTCCCTGTGCTGAGTGGGTAATTCACAGCAGATTATGACCACACTATTACACATAATAGTGGCTACCATAGAGTAGACAAGAAGCAGCTGTAATTTGCTATCAGTGTCCTGTCTGACAAGGTGGTTCTTAATTTCTTTAGAAGTTCCTGTTGTCTGTGCACACCTTGCTCTCCACCCGTGTGCACTCAGCACAGCCCCAGCCCCAACACACTTTGCAGCAGACTGACTGGACTCCTGGGAGGACCCAGCCTGCTCCTCACATGATGTTTCAACAGATCCTTCTTGTTCCTTCCAGGAGTCTCTTCCTTCCTTATTCCAATACGTACTAATTTCTGCAGCTCTCCCAAAGCTTCATCATTTCTCACCATTTTACCACCCAAACCCTCCCCTTTCACAGCAGCCTAAGCTGTACTGCTTCACACAAGCAAGACAAAGAAGGCCATGCACATCTAGACTGAGCTCAGTCTCAGGCCCCACATCTCTCCCCTGCATGCCTTGGCATACTGGATAGGAAGAATAATGGTTTCATTCCCCCTGGAAACCTGCCATTGTAATGAAAACCAATTCACTGATAGTTTTCCTGGCTTCTTGTCTACCAAGATATACAAAGGACATTTATACTGATCTGTGATTGTTCCTTCAAACAGACATTTAGAAATCTTTGTTTTGATGTGAACATCTTAATTTTTCAGTTCAAAACTATATATCTATTATCATCACAGAAATATTAGAAACAAAATAAATTTAATACTACCTTATTCCAAGAATTCCTATTCTTTAGACCTACAAATTGCTTCTGAAAGTGAAGGGGTTAATTCTGCTTTTGGACAAAGAGATGCATCATTTGGCTTAAGCAGCCTTGAGCTTCCCTAAGATATTTTTTTGTTAATAGCCATTAATTCAAATCAAATTAAAAACCATTTTCCCTCTGATGCTAATAAAAATTATCCCCAAACTATAGCTTTAGCAGTCACCAAAGATTGATTGAGTCAGATTGATTCTTTAGCAGGAGAAATATCTCATGCATTTGACACTCGCTGTAAAAGCAGCAGCTACTGACACTACAGAGATTACTTGAATAGCTGTAAATTAATCAGATTTAAAGACTGCATTTGGTAATTTAATCTGTACAAGGGAACTAAGTCCTAGCTCTAGCCCTGTGAAAAAATATCAGACTCTGTATTTTGAAGGTCCCCGATGGTGACCTTGACTTGCTTCTAAAATGAATTCTTTGTTCAAAAGATCATTTATCGTCCATAGGAGCTGAAGGTCTCCTGTTTATCTAGAGACCCAGACGTTTCTGGCTGTTTCAGGGTCTCCCACAGTTGCAGTGTTGCACTTGATGTACAGCAAGGCAGCACTTCTTAGGATGGTTCCCTTAATATAAAAGGCTGCCATTTGACAGGAGTCAAAATTTACTAGCTTGTTATCTGAAATGTGAGGCTTCTGTGGAGGGTAGAGCAGCCTTGGAAAATTCTGAGTGCCCTTTCACACATGGAAGTAATTTTTTGACTGTCTAGTAAAATATCAATAATGGCTTTCATTAATATCACTGTCATTGTCTAGATAAACCATTCTGGAGAAGATACACTGCCTGTCTCTTGAAAACACTGAATTACATTAGGCAATTACTTTCCCTATTTCAAATGGAGTGATTCAATTAGTAATAATCGTTACCCCAAAATCCATGGAAGGAATCCACAAAAGGAACTGCAAGCCTTTCCTTGACTTCAAACAAACCACCACCACCAAACCTGTTCAACCCTTCCACAACCAGGCACTGTTGCTGATCAGGACATTGATCCCAATGGCTTTTCACTTATAATGGGTACTGACACCTGGCCAGGAGCAAAGGACATTTGAGAGTGCTTGCTGTTTGGCTGTTGGTTGGTTGGTGGAAGATGCTATTTCTTTGGAAATTTGTTCAATAACACATATGTTTGGATTAACTCAACAGGATTCTGAGAAGATGCAGAGATTTAAGGATGCAATTACAGCTCAGACTAATTACTCTATTCTGGTAAGTCAAACACTGCCTATTGGAATAAGAGCTATCTGGCTTTTTCAAGAAAAGTATGAAGATACAATCACTGACTATTTTAGCACTAGAAAAACCTAGGCATCTCTAAATAAGAAAGTATCTGCCACATCACCCTTATGAATATTTCTGTCGGTCCAAGTAGCCATATTCAACTACCCTCACCCTAAAAAATACTTCCTCAAAAACAAGATAAGAAAATTCTCCATTAGACATAAGTGGAGAGCCCATGACTCTTTGGCATATCTCTCTTAACTGGCACTGTCATGCACATGACACTCCATATCCAACATATTCATGGCAAATGTGCATCTGTGAAACATTTATATCTCCGCCACGATTAGGAGTCCCAGCTACAAGCTGGGATTGCACTAAGGTTGATGTTGTACAAATTAACAATTCAAAAATGGCTTCTGTCTTAAAAATCTTGCAATCACAATTTTATGACGGGATTCTTTTTTAATAAATATTGAAGGTTTTGGAAGGGCGAAGAGTAGCCAGGTGAAAGAATTCTTTATTCTGTGCACTGTGTGATCACCACAAAATGTTAGCCATGAAGTTAAGTCAAGCAAAGCAGCAGGGAGGTGTTCTAATGGGGTACAGCAAGCAGAAAGCCTTAGCAGAGATGAGAAGTTTGCAAGGCTTAAAGCAACCAACTTCACTGCTATGTAACATGCAACATGCATGACAAATAAAATTTCAGCTGCAAAATACAGATCCCCCAGACTTACAGGTATTTAGACCTGTAAGCTATATCATTACAGATTATCTCAAGACAGTTGTAACACATCAGGAACATTTTTTCCCCCCCTAAAACTAATCATCTAGGCATTTTCTTGTATTTCTCTTCACTAGACAAGAGAGGTCACTATCTGGGACCTGATCCTCAGATGGACTGGTATTCTGGAAAGCGTATTCTGGTATTCCAAAGTCCTACTTCTAACAAAGGTCATTAACAATGACAGAACGATAAGTTCTCTTTTAAAAACCTGAATGCAGTGTCTCATTAAAGGAAGAGATGTCCTCCAGTGAAGAAATCATTTTAGTATCAAATACAACTCATTTTCTCTTGATTAAAAATGAGACAATTCAGGTTGGGTAATGCTGTACATCCCACTGTGCCAAGACAAAGCACAGACTTGTTCTATAAACAACTTAGTCATACCACTCATGAAATTAATAAATGTTAAGAACCAGCTATGATAAGTGAATTTGCTACCTGTGGTTTTGCCTCAGACCGTTGCCTAATAAACCCGCATTGCTGAATACTGTTTAGATATTCATAATATTCAAGAAATCATTCACTTTCAGGGGTGATTTCAAAGGTACACTCAAAACACTAGAGAAGCAAAGTGTTGCTTGCAGGTAGGATCTGTGCCTAAAACTGTGAAACAAAGGAAGGGAAGAAAAACCATTCTATGTTTCAAGCCTTGTGCTTGAACCCACATTTTAGAAGCTGATACTCCATGGAATGTGTAAAGCTAAGGGAAGTCTTACTCCCCTCCAAGCTCCAAGTCATTTGAGGTTCAGGAACTGCTATAAAAGTCAGCCTTCAGTTTGGGTCATGGGAAAATATTAAAACTGTCATTGGAAAAATAATTTAAATTTAAAAAGCTCTCCAGGTATTTCTACTCGCCAAGCTCCCCGTTCTTTCTCAGAATAGCAGGATGTAATTGTTGTGCCTTTAAACTCTGGGTAAGAATTAGATGGTCTGACTAAATTGTGTGTAACAGACTGAAATGTAATAGCTCCTAAGAAAAACAAACAAAAAAAATTCTACTTCATAAAACAAAAAGCAATTTACTGATTTTATTTCCCCTTGTTAAGGCTTACTAGTAGCATTGCTATCTTAAATGTGGAGCTCTAAAATTCAATTTAGCACAGTTTTTTCCTATGCGTTGACTCACAGTTTATTTCGTTAGCCCGTCTCGGCCTCTCTTCAGACATGACATTGATCTATGTTGCAAAAATGTCATTGCTAACAGCCTTATAAATCTTGTGTGATAGCAAAATATTTCCTTTGATTACCAAGGTGGTTTCCCTGTATGGAAACAGAATGTAAGCACGGTCCTGATGCATGCTCCCTTTCTGCAAGCATCCTTGCTCTGTCTGGGCTGGTGAACAATTAGCCCCTTTACCAATGGGTGCCCAGTCCTTAATAAGCCAAACAAGACTATGCAATTCCAAGTCCCTTCTTCAGGCACTTAGCAGTGACTAAAGCTATTCTTCTTGTAAGAGGAAAAGTAAACTTGTGCTTTTCTCTTATTTCTTTTTTAATCCTTAAGAGGAAAACCGCTCTTTTTTAAATCCTGCCTTCTCTCAGGCTGCTTGTTTCCCTTGTTACGAGGGGCCTGTACATAGGGATATCAGTTTTGCTCTCAGTGTAGTACTATGTCCCTGATCCTGCATCCCCTTCCTAAATTACTTCCGCCTGGACCAGGGATGAGCTACAGCTCACAAAATCAGTGCCTTCACCAGCAAGAACAAACCTAGACTGAAGGATTTTAAACGCACATATTATCTGAGGCACTTTCTGCCTGGATGAAACCAATTTTGATTTGGTTTCCTAAAGAAACAAAACTCTGTAACTATCCTGTCTGCCAATTTCTCACTGCTGATTTTTGATCCCGTTAGCCATCTTCAATCACATTTGCTAGCAAGGCAAAAGTCTTAAAGCTAATAAATCCCTTAAGTCTACAGCACTAGGGAGCTGGACAGAGCAGAGACCCAAGCACAGCAACAAAGGCAGAGAGCCTTAGTGCAGGTTCTGCAGCAGTTCCTGTGACCTGTCCAGCCAGCCACCAGGGTGCCACTGCTGCCAACATTCAGCGCCCACACGAGCTGCCTGTCACCTTGCCTGTGATCCTGAGACAGGAGAGGACATTGGGGACGTTCAGGAGTAGGGTCAGGGGGCAAGCATGGCTGGTTCTGCGTTGGGGATCATGGTGAGCAGGAACATGGGTGAGCAGAGACTGCTGGGGGTCTCTTGCTCATCAAGAACTTTATTATCCCTTGTTAAACCCTGTTTAATTTGGTCCTAGACTCCTGGTACCCCAGCTATGCTGTCCTACACTTACTGTTTTCAATTGCCTCATTGAAGTCAGAGCGAAAGTAATGGCCCGAGATACCCCCAAGATAATCCAGTTCTGCAATGAAGCCAGCACAGGGAGCAGGGGCAGAAATTGAATATTTTGGCAGTAAATTAAATTACAACGGCATTCTGTATCCCCAGCCCAAGTCTTCTCAAGCAGTGGGGTATGCTGGTAGATCTGTGAAGGATCACTGGCAAATCTACCTGTTATTCTGTGAGCCATTTAAATCTGTTGTGGACATCTACCAGATCTTTGGATCTAGATTCTATGGAATGACACGTGCTTTAACTGCCAGAGTGAGACACAGGCAGCAAAGCAATGAAAGAGTAATTTGTTCTAGTTTCGAGCTGCTTTGGAACCTCCTATCCTGAAATATAATCCAAATGATGCAGAGAAAATTCCAAAACATGCTTAGAAATTTCTGGTGTCCCATATGTTCCCCTCAGCATCCTTGTAAGCCCAGCCCATGATATGTAGCTCAGAGAGATGATGAACACCCACATAACATCAGCACATAGAAAGGAGATGGTCTTGAGATGTACTAATTTTTACACCTTCAGAGCACCACATGAATTTCTAGTTACTGATCTTCTGCAAAGTACATACTCTGATATCTAAATATTACAGGCTTTATAGCACTCTAACCAAGTTCATCAACTCTGACCAGAAAACTATGCAGTAACAGTCAAGAAAATGTCTCCAAAGCCAGTTAAATGCTGGTGTCTTATCACATTGTACACAGGCTATTACTGGAATGGCAATAGACAATCACCTGCTAGGGCTCCGAGAGGTGGCAAGAGAACACTTCAAGGAACTGCCAGAGATATTTACAGATGAGACATACTTGACAAGCAATCGATTCATCCTCTCAACCAGCCAGGTGAGTTTCTCCTGTTCACTGGTCTTGCTAAGCAAAGGTTAACTCACTTGTGTTCTGCCAGACCTTGTGGCTCGCAGTGAAAGCAGTGAAAAAACGGAAAACAAACAAAAGTGCTATCATCAAGAACCATCAGGAAGTCTACAAATTGTTCCACAATTTTTATTCAGTTTTGGTCCATCAGCACAGTAATAGCAACTGAAGTTATGACTTCATTTGCAACATTCCAAAAGCCTTCCTGGAAATTCTAGGAACACACACAAATAAGCCCAGGAAAATTCACACGAGCGCTTAGAGTTTCCTCAGTTTCCAAACTACATATGTTCCCATTGCCTTTCCTTTCCTCCTTCACCCAAAGTGACAGCTCTAATAGGAAGTGACAGTAGAGTCACAAACCCAACTGGCTGCCCCCCGAGAAACAAAAAGCTGAGAGCCACAAGGAAATTTTACTCTTAAAAGTAGCTATGTTTGAAATGTTTGTGAGCCTTCAGTTATTCACTGTAAGACTGCAACCCATGCAAACATGCAACTGAGATTTACCGACATTTTAGACATGTAGAGACATTTACAGATCTACAGATATTTGCACAAAGATACTTTAAGAGTCAACACTTCCTACATTTCGTGTTCTGAATAAGGAAGCAGCTTTACGGCATGCAGCCTAAAAATTAAATGTTTCATTGCATGTAATAGCAGTCCTAATGAAAGAAGAAATCTATGTAGGAATTCATTAACTGAAACACTAAGCCAACTGCACAGATCAGAACTATGCAACAAAAGAGAGTTAAATCATACTACAGCATAAAACCTTAATAAGTAATTTGATCTTGTCATAATGTTTGTAGGCTTTCAGACATGAGTGAATGCAACCAACACACTACTACATAAATTCTCTGAGAAACTATCCATGAGCAAAGAGTGCTTCTGAATAGCTTTATGGCCTTCGGCTCTTGCACAGCAAATTTATCTGACAATTGTATGGCTCTATTAGCAGGACTAATGGCTTGTTCTACACCATTAAAAAGCCAAATGTCATTTGTGAAGGCCCATGTACACAAAGTCTGAACATATAGATTTCTAACACATCTTTTATTTCCTGCAAGAGAAAGTGTTTCACTGCCTTATTATGCCATGATACTGGAGTGTAATAGCAACATAGCACCTCAATGCATTAAAATGTTTTTATACATCATCACAATTATAAACTATTATTAGAAATGGATAATACTCATATCATTTAATAAAGTCTTGGGGTTATAAGTGTAACATAACCTTATGATAATCTTAAGCAACTAAAAAGAGAAGTTTTATATATCACAATTTTATATATGAAATACAGCAACAAAGTTTAAAACCAGTAAAAAGAAAAATTTAAAAGCAGCAACAAAGTTTATAGCTTTTAAATATCTATATAATTTGAGCAAAAAAAATGCATTCTAGCCACTTCAAGTGATACCAGTTTTTAAATGATAGCAAACAAACAGCAACCAAATTTTATACTGAGATCAGCTTTTACTTTCCAAGGTAAATGAGCTCCAGGTCTGGACTTCTGAAGATAGTGATACTCCACAAAGGGGGATTCATCACATTTCCTGCATTTGTAGCATTTGTTTATCTTTTTTACTCATTCCTAACCAGCTGATATCAAGTCTCCTGATTAATCAGAAATCATTCCTTCCCTTCTCCCTGCAACCAGGTTCCAACTACTATGGAAATGTTCTGCTGCTATGGGCCTGTGGTGCCCAATGGATATGGGGCATGTTATAACCCTCAGCCAGAGCATATATTATTCTGCATCTCAAGCTTTAAAGACTGTAAAGAAACCGCCTCAGAAATGTTTGCAAAAGCTGTGGAAGAAAGTCTCCTGGACATGAGAGATCTGTGCAACAAATGCAGTTCTACTACAGCAAAGCCACTCGCTAAACAAGATGCAGCCACACAGCTGCAGAGTGACAGCCAACGCTAAGAGGAGGTGGGAATTATTCTCCTGATCCACCTTATGAAGAAATATGACATAATTTTTCAAAGGCAAGATAGTACTAGTAATAGAACAGTGTACAACCAAAGTGTCATTTGTTTCTCATTGTTGCCAACAGTTACAACTCTATGTATTAAATCTACCATTTCTCGCTTAGGAGTCAGCAAAAAAGGTTTGGTCTCACTGGCTGAAATGAAGGAGGAAGTAATACAAGTATGTGTTGTACCACCATTTCTAACCATGATTAACTTATGCCATTTTATCACCCAAAAATTGCATATGACATAAATTAAATACTAAGGCATACCAATTAATTAATATCCCCTGCAAGTAGTTCTAAAATATTCACATCTATTCCTGAAAAATTTGCATGTAAAGAAAGAAATTTCCCTTATTGGGAATTTTGAAAGTAACACTGTAAATAATAAGCTGATGCCATTATATCTTGAACATTTGCATGAAGTATTTAAGATAACCAGTCTGTTTACTATATAAGAAAATTATTATGATTATTATTATTTTTAAGAGTGGCCATTGTGCATTTCCACAGAGATTGAGAAGATAACACTAGTGTTTACATATTCCCACAATTCAAAAATGCTGCAATAATTTAGCTTTTATTCTGATTTGCACTGGCCCCAAGCACAGTCCTATTCTGAAAGCAGCATATTGGAGACATGATCCATCACAGAGAACTGGGAGAATTTTGTCCTTAATGAATTGACTTAATTATTTCTATCTTTCTTTCTATCAGTGAGCAAAATCCAGAGTGGCAAAGCATAAATCATAAATACTATTGAATCCTGCTTAAGACCTTTTCTGTTTTGCATGGGAATAAGTTCAGTCACTGTGACCAGCAGGAGAGTATATGCAACCACACAAAATCAAAGAGCAATAACTAGAATTAAGAGGCAGATTTGCAATATAAGAAAGTCTTCAAACTAGAGCTATAAATACCAGTTTAAGAGTACTGGTACTCATATCAGCTTTGCATCATCCCACATGAAGGGATTTATATTTTATATTTTTAATAGCATATGTAGGGTATCATAGTCTGCAATATACAGTAAATTCAATCAGGAAAATAATAGATTATCTAGTAATTCCCATTTTATGTGAGTGTTATCCTGAGGGTTTTATCATTACCTCTTTTGTTCCCTACAAATCCTTCCAAGGACTGGTATTTTCAGTTACTTTCAAGCTAAAATATGTTGCCTTACTTCGAGGTATTCAGCTATCATTGTTAGAATACAACTTTGTCACTGACTAAAGACACACACTTACCAACTCCAGCCCAGATCCCTTGCTACGCAAGCTGGAACACACTCTGAGGCCTGGCCAGGGATTGCTTACCTGACTGGGAAAAGGTGGAGATATTCTTTCTTCGTTTGTAGACTGAGCAATCATATGCTTAATCGCTCTCAAGCCTAGAAACAGGAGAATAGATTTATTACAATAAACCAGAGATGTAGATATGTTTCTGTATAAGAACTCTAGATACAGACCCAGTAGATTCTATATATCCGTGCCTCTTTTACTGCCTCTTTGGAGTTGTATTCACACACTTAAAGCAGTCTGCTGGATAAAGCATATCCACAAACCCATACATAAAGCACAGTGGGCCTGATAATCAATTGAAGCAAGTCATCTATGTTGGAGTAAATCAGTTGTGAAGATTTACAGGCATTAAGAGCTGGGCTCATTTTTTAAAAGTTATCATGTTTCACTTAAAGATAGCTATGTTTCACTACTCCAGGAGTTGTGGTTCAAATCAAAGATGAAATCTATTTTTAGATTATATAAATAATATTATAGCATAAAAGCTGCCCCAAAGTTATCACAGAATCGTTTAGGTTGGAAGGGACCTTTAAGATCATCTCGCTTCCACTTCCCTGCCATAGGCAGGGGCACCTTCACTATCCCAGGTTGCTCAGAGCCTTGTCCAACCTGGCCTTAAACGTTTCCAGGGATGGGGCATGAACAACTTCTCTGGGCAACCTGTTCCAGTGTCTCACCACCCTCACATTAAGGAACGTCTTCCTAACATCTAAGCTAATCTAGTCTAAGAGTTATGATGTAAAAATAAATAAATAGAAATCAAGAGATGTGCTAGTCAAACCAAATGTACACTTGAAGAATACAATGTTCAAAAATTAACTTTAAATTGTTCCTATACTATAATTATGAAAATTTCTTCAAAACAGTCCCAGTAATTTTGCCTTGCCTCATTTCACTACAAAGGCATTCTGCTTTTTTAACATAAATGAAGCACTACACTTTTTTCATAGAATTGTATGCTTAAAATTATAATATTTTAAGTGTATAAAAATACTGTGATTTAATTATTTTCTTATAATTAAATATATAATTTTATTTTGTATTCCTGGTTACACATGTACTGACAGTTATTTGCAAATATTGCCTGTTTCTCATTTTCATTTTTGTCTGGAATTTTAACAGTAGCTCAGGCGTTGTATTCAACACATTCCCTGAGAATTCTGGCTGCAACTACACCCAATACCTGAAATTTTATACTAATATATCATTAAGAGCCCCTTACTTGTCTACATTTGCCATAACAGGTGTTTGGGGATTCTCCAACTCTGGAAAATACTGGTGGTGCAAAATACTGACACCATGTATTATTCAAGGACCAGTGACCACCCATCCTTCCTATTTATTTAGCTAACCATTCCAGACTTGTGTCTCAGGGACCTGGTTTTAGTATTCAGCCTGAATATCTGAAAGGAGCAGCTTTGATGAACTCAGTCCCTCCAGAGGAAGCCACTCGAGTACATGTTTTACTGCAGCCACTACCAAAGGACTACCTGCCAAGTACCTGACTTTGTGCAAGAGCCTTCAGACTCAGTTCAGGCCTGTTTAAATTGGAGAGTCCTGGTTAAATTACGAATGGATAAAATTCAGGGGGCATCACAAACTTCTCTGTTCCATAGCAGGAGTTTCATAAAGGACTGTGCTGCTTCTCTGTTAATAGAATCCCCTACACCTGTGTGGGATGACCTCATGCTGCAGCTGCATCTAATTAAGGATGTCAGGATAGAGGCAGTTTTTTTAAGTTCCTATTTAAAATTATTTGTATTATACAAATTAAGTTCCTTTCTGTAGTTTAAAAATACACACTTCTATGCACTTATGGAAACCAATCGTGAAGCTTTTAAAATATTTCTAACCAGAAAACCGTGGAATAGATTGTTCAGTATAAAAAGAGAGAAAATTTTGATTGACAAACTAAGTGTAATTACATTAATGTAACAAGTGGCAATGATTTAAAAAGCCTCAGGGTGGGACCCGAGACACACAGCACCCCTGCAAGAGAACTTTGAGAAGTAATTGTTTCCCTCTCTCTGTGGGCGTACACCAACGTAGGCGCAGGGCTGGGATACAGGAAATTAAACACCCAATTTTTTTCGTGAAATTTTGTATTCATAGCGAGCAAGAGTAAAAGACGTTTGAGTTCAAAACAGGAGTGTTTGAAGGGTGTAAAAGCCCGACGCTCGCTCCTTTGACAGAAGTGGTGCCAGAGCCTCTGTGCCACGGGTAATTTGGCAGGATGTGGCTGTGATAAGACAGCGTATGAGTTGCGGAAGACACAGAAATATTTTAGTGATACTTTTATTTTTATAAAAAGCGTATAGATTTATGACAAATGTAAATGTGTATTTATAGCAGTCGTTGTTCCTGTTACGTTTTGTCTCTATCGAAATATATTTATCTGTCTATATCGATATATACGCGCTGAAGTGTGTACGCTGGTAACGCGAATTCAGCTCGTTCACAGACGGAGCTCCGCACCGCAAATAAAAGCTACCAGAGGAAAGACCTTTGTCGTCTCTTTGTGCCGGGCAGCCCCGGCCCCGACAGAGGGAGCATCCCCGTTGTGGGGCTCCCGCAGCCGCAGCGGGGTCGGTGCGGGACCGAGCCGGCTGTGCGGCTCGGGGCGCTGCCGCAGGGGCTGAGAGGGCTCCGCGGCAGCTCCCGCAGAAGAGCGGCGCCTCGGGGCATCACCGAGTGCTGCGAAACTTTGCTATCCATACCTAAGGTTGCAGAGATGCATCACCCACAGAGGAGGGTTGTAGCTGTTTTTTTCTAACTCATTAAGTACTGTTATGGTCTATTTCCTGTTTATCAGGGAATGAGCAACACTTTTCCTCTGCTCTGATGCTTTCCAGCTGAATGAGGGTTGATAATAAAAATTTCTGCCTACTGAAAGGTTGCAAGACAAATCAAATTGCAAGCACGTGATCTCAAGTATTCAAGTTAAAAAAAATTATTTATATACAAACTCAGTATCAGACAAATCCCTATTTTCCTGACACCGGAAACTTACAAAGAGCAGGAGTTAATGCAATTATGGGCTACTGGCAACTCATTCCAGTTCGCTCACTGGGGTTGGTAGAGCATTGCAACGTACCTGACACGGACTGAGAGAGAACAGGCCCTAACCGGGGGAAACTGGTAGGGTGGGCTTTTTCATCTAGAGCCCACAGCACAGAGATGTCACCTCTCTTGTCCATTTTATAAGTGTAAATTAATTGTCAGAGAGTGCCATTAAAGCTTCCTAGAAAGCAACAAGAGCTGTCTGATGAGGATGGCAAAACAGCAGTCAAAGATGAAAGCATACTACTTTATGAAATAGACTCTTTCCTCAGCCACTCTCCCTACTTTTTCAGTAAGTTGAATTAAAATACTGCAAACAGCTGTCACAGGTGAATGGAGTCAGGTTAAATGTTTGAGGAACACTGACCCCTGCAAGTCGTACAGGTACAGTGGAACCGGGATACAGAAAGAAGTACCTCCACCTGCCAAAATAACTGATGTGTGTTGGTCAGTGCAGCCCTAACACAGAGCTGATAGAAACCTGGAAAGGTGAGACCCTGAATGTTTGGCTATACAAGAATCTGCTTCTGCCTTGTAAACAAGTCAATAGAAAGCAATAAATTAAAACAAATTTAATTCTATCGGGCCCAGGTAGAAATATGTGGCATTTCTGTGTTGCTGGAACTGCATTATCAGCCAGTTCTCTTATTTCCCCAGTTATGAATAATTTACAGCATTATACGATGTACCATAATAAATCCAAAAAGCACCTAATTCATCTAAAAAAATATGTGGGTCAAGAGATGATTTTGTTTGTTCAGGTTTGATTCTCAGCTTCGCAAAAATCTCAAGTCTTTAAGGTCCTGAGGAATTATTCTTTCAGTAGAAGCAAAATGAATTATGCATCAATGAACAATTGGGTTATCAAGGTTGTTCATTTAATGTTCCAGCTGTTCTATAATACCATCTTAATGCTTATTGGAGACTTCTTTTGAATTTAGTCTTATTCCAAGGTACTTACAAATAAATACTTTGTGTTTCTTACAGCTGCTGTGCCAGTTAATAGCAAGTACAAGCACAAAATTAATTTCATGCCTTTTACAACTAGAGATGACAGAGGGTGGAGGCTTCATTCAAAGGAGATCCATTAATGTAATAATAGTGAAGCCAGAGATTAAAGCTGGTAGGCTTGGTGGGGAGTTTTGTACAGCACTTGACTACAGTTTTTGCTCCTTGCCCTAGGAAGTGCTAAAACTTAGACACACTCGGAGTTCACAGCAAACCAAGCAAACACACTGCTTGCCACTACTTCTTTGTGCTTTTCCAGCTGTCCTGCAGGCAGATGGACATCAGCTTATTCTGGAAGGTAACCAGACTGGAACACTGCAGAACTGGTAGTCAGCAGGGAGATTCTGTTTCATTACAGCATCAATGACCTGGATTTTGGTAACTCCTGAGTTTTGTCACTCTCTCCAAAATCAGTTGCATTTTGAAAATAATTCTTCCTAAGGTATCAACTGTCTAGGTTCCATCAACATTAATACTTTCAAGCTTGCACTTCTTTATATTCGAGTCAGTTTGTAGGGCACAGTCAGTAACAGAGCATGGCTTGGGAGTCAAGGCCATGCTTGGGAGAGCATCATTCAGGGCCATCCCACATTCAGCAGCACACAACCACAAGAAAACCTGCTATGTTTTGGTCTACAGAGGTATTAAGGGCTTCCTTCTGCCTTCAAAATAGCAATTTTTTTGTTTCGGTTTGGTTTTTTTTGTTTGTTTTTTTTTTTTTTGTTTGAGCCCTAAGTTTCTTTGGGTGGGTTTTTGTTGGTTTTTTTGCCTTCCCCTCCTCCTCACCATGAAAACACAGATAATATCATTTCACTGCCTCGCAGAGAGTAATTTTGTTATCATATTTTTGCTGCAGGCAAGACAAGGAGTTCAGGGCTTAAGTTTTTTCATCTCCTGGGCAATGGCTTGCCAATAAAGGCTGAAAGGCACTCCTTCTCCCCTCCCCAGTTTTCAACAGCCTCTCTAGGGCTGTGGACAGGAGTTAGGGAGCAAAAGCAGCAAATTGACCAAGGACAGTGGCTTTTCCAGCACCTCAGCCCTGTTGGTTTCACCTTCTTGAAAGGAAGGCAGACTGGCCAGGAACTGGGAGGTTCCAATTGGAAATTTCTTCCAAAAAAAGACTTCATTTTGTTTTGTTCCAATTCTAGACAGTGAAGTACTGGCTAACAGGCCTTGCTGCTGCCTGCAGAACCCTCTGCACTGCTGCATCCACTTATTGCTCCGTTTCAAATCCAGATCAAAGCTAAATCCATCTCAGATTACACAGCTAACCACAGTAGAACCTAGCTAGACCCAAGTACTGTGAGGGAGAACACAAAGGAATATAGATGCTAGGATAAGAAGCTGAAACATAAAAGACAAATTCACTTGCATATATTGTGTAAATTATGGTTTTCTCCTTTAGGTGGTGATGGCAAGTTGGATTCACTTTGGGAAGAAGGGAGAAAAGTAGTGTTAAATGCTTAACAATTTACTGGGACATGTTCCCTTTTAGCATGGATTTCTGTCAGGTGATTTACTTGCATCACCAATGTCAGGAGAATGTTAATTCTTTACACTTCTAGGTCTCTTAATGAAGAACTAGATAGTCTTGTTACATCCACATGTCAACCAAATAAGAATATACCACTTTTCCAGAACCAGTCATATGTTACTACTCTCAATGTTACAAATTCATGTAGAACTAACTTGTATGTAGTTTTAATAATTTGATTTTAATTAAAAGAAGACAAACTCCTGGATGTCTTTCATTCTTTCACCTTCTATGAAGTTTTCTATGACAAAGATAATTTCAAAGTCATTCATAGCTGATGATACTTATTTATACAGATGTGTCAGTTCCACTCTTCTCTTGGCCACAAATATCTCAGAACATTTGTGCATCATTAGACAGGCCAAAAGTTGAGAGAAATTGGCATAGCCATAAGGACAGGATTAAAGTTGACTGGGTGTAACCACAACTAATAGTGCACATTCCTCAAAAGTAATGCTGTCTTGTCTTCTCTCTTCCCCACAATAACTAGAATATGAATCTTCTTCATTGCTCCTTATTTGTAAACGTACACTCTGAACTTCAACATCATTTTAAAACACTTTACACTCAGGTGATTCAGCAGTTTGCAAATAATCACATGTCAGAATGCTGGCACCCTGAGCAGTATTCAGTTTGGCCCATTATTAGTTATGAAAGAAGGAAGTGTTTAGTCTTTGCATCCTAACAGAGTGGTACGAGCCAAGAAACACAGGATTTCCTCTGGCCCTGGGGCACCAGGTAGAAAAGCTGCAGTTTCTAGTGGGGCTGCAGGAGAGTTGGGCTGCCCAGCATAAAACCAAAGACAAGGAAATCCTGTCACTCAGTATCTCCTACCAGCTGTAATCTGCAGGGAGATAGCAAACCACACTAACACTGATCTGACACAAGTGCTGTCACAATATCACTATTGCTATGGCCAGATACAGTCCACTTCCCTAGAGATGACAGAGAGCAATATTCCTTACTAAGAAAAAAAATACTCAAAGTTGAGTGAGGCAGAAATTGTATTGCCCCTTTCAAAGACTGAAACAGTCTTGCTTTCTGCAACTCTGATATAACCAGATTAGAAAACTGGAAAGTTCAGACTGAACTGGATTGAGAACAGTACAATTAGGCTTGGCACAGACAACAGTGGCACTTTCTGCAGCAGGACAGCACGGAGTTTGTTCACATGTCACTGCCCTCCTGACCCTCCCTGTGACTACTGAGCAGGTTGTCCTGACCATCACCCCACTCCAGCCTTCAGCTCCAGTGCAGCCCTTGGCACAGGCAGGGCTTTCGACAAACCCACCTCCTGCATTTGCCAGCAGCACACCAACTGATGGCTTTCTGCTCTAGCAGTACATTGTTTATTGGCCTCTTAGGTAAATGCAAATTAACTAGACTAATAATGGTTAGTTCTGAGCAGAATTTACTCCCCAAAAGAGAAGACTAAATTCCCCAGACCCCTTGAGTATGGAATGCTGTGGACATCAGTAGAAGTGCTTCAGGCAGATGAACTCACCAGTGTGACTGGTTTTGGATTTTACTTTAAGAAAAATTTTAGTTTTGCTGAGTTCAGTGCCCTTTGTAACATCACTCTGAGGACATTTCTGTTAGAATAACAGCAGCTTGGTAGGGAGATAGTAAGCCTGGTTAGATCAACATGTTTAGCCAGAGTAAATACAAACAAACTTTGAGGAACACAAAGGTGCGGGTTTGAAAGCAGCAAGCTTTTGAGACAAGCACGGGTTGAGGACAATTTTGACTTTGCTTTAGAGCAATATTATGATCAAATTGTGACAGTGAGATAAAAAATTAGCTGCACGTGAAAGACATCTCATAGCTCCACATAAAAAGATCTCAGGCCCCATTACTGTGTTTTTGTTACAGAAGGAATAATTAAATATAGATTTGCAATGGGCTTTCAGTTTGGTGCCAGTCCCCCAAACACTACCTGTGATTAGTTGCCATGGCACTAGCAGGCAGCTGGATATTGGAAGGCACTATAGTAGCCACTTGGACAACGGCATTTAATTTTTTTTATAGTGAAATAACCAATTTTTTCCTCAAATTCTCCCTCATTTTTAAGGGGATTATCTGTCCAGCATATAATCACGGCCATTTGAAAACTGAATTTAGCCTGCAAGTCTACAGTGACTTTCATCCAGACTACTGTGATAAAGTCAAATCAGGAGGAAGAAAACAGCCACAGCAAATTATTCCAGTAGTAGCACCAACTAAATTGCTGTGCAGCTTTTATGGTTTGACTAATTGTCTCATTAAGGCACATTTCTGATCACTGAAATGGATCTCAAGTATTATTAATCACTGCAAAAACTCTAGCACTAAGAGCCTCTCTCCCTCCTATCCTTGGCACTATTTGCAATGGAAAACGCTCCAAGGCTCCCGTTGATTGGAGCCCCGCTGGTGCACAGTTGGCAGTCAAACGGTACTAATGGCACAATAACCCAATAGAACTAAAATAGTTTCCCTTTTAGAGTTACAATCTTATAACACAATTAAGATCTATCATGCACATTTCTTTATGCTTTGCAAATTGCTAAAAACCAAAAATCTGACAATTTTTCCAGTAATTTCTTCAAAAGTGGAGGGAAAATTAAAAAAAGCACTCACTATCAAGAACCAAATTATAAACAGCTGATACATAAAAAAAAAAGAAATATGAACACAACTGCACCAAGTATGCGCTGCAAAGCAGCACAGTGGTGTGGCACCACATCCACTCCCCCTCACACAACACACCTCCCAGGACTGGGTTCGTCACAGTTAATTGCAGCCAGTGTAATGAACGCTTAGTTTAGGATCTGGCACGCCCTGGGCTACTTCTGTAACTAACAGAAGCACGTCCACAGAGCAATTCAGAGCACTACAAAAGTGCAGACTGTAGGATCTCTGGGCTCCTAATTTACCTACTTTTTTTGTTGTTTGGCTTCAAACAATATTAAAAAATATGAAGCTTCTTCCTCATATAAGGAGCACATTTGAAAAGAAGCAAGCTGGCATTATCCAACACACTACTGAGGTGCTCTTTTCATTCTCAGCAAACAGGAGGATTTGGCTCTTTGTCATCACTCCCAGGGGTTGCACAAGACACACACTGCAACAAGATGTTTTCCCTTTCAAGGGGTAAATATGTAGGTGCTTATCCCATACATTATCACATTAGAGACAGCAGGTACTTAATACTCAAGTAGCTAATTTTCAGAAGCCTACCACAAAAGTAGCACAGCCATTGCTGGGAGAAGTGTGTACCTTCATGATCATCAGCTTGCTTAAAGGAGAAAACAAACAAACAAACACAACACAAAAAACCCCTGCAAAGGCCTAGGAGCTCTTCTGTAGAGATGGAAGTGCTGCATGGAAAGGAAATTACAATGGTGTTCCTGAATATAGGCGCATTCACAAGACTGACAAGATGCATCACTAATTTATAGTTAGTGTGGTTGTCTACTTGCTACGACTTGCCAGTTTGATCAGTTTTGTAAGACAGCTTTAAGAAAAGACAGGGTTGTTCTGCACCCACACACAGGTGCTTTTCAGACACATAAATATTTGCCCACACAGGTGTGTATATGTAAATGGACCCAGGAAGGCATCCACTGAGGTCATATGAACTATAGTCAGAAACATCACAAATTAGTGGTCTTTGTTGTAGGCTTTGAAATTCATTCTGGAGAACAGAATACGTTACAGAGATCTCTGCTTCCCTTTGGGCCCTGTGACAAATACAGGTACCACAAAGTTAGAGTTCTGCATGAATCTGTTGAGCTCATGAGCTGCACAATATTGTGCTCACTATGAAAAATATGATCTTACAGATGAGTCTAATGAGGGGCCTGAGGGCTGTGATAAAGGCCTAAGGGGAAAAAAAGAGGGGGCCAAAAAATAATCATGGCTCATGTAGCATGTCCCCAATTTTTTTATGCACATAAATATAAGAACAGTGATGCTGAAAAGAAGGAAAAATATTAGATTTTCTTTTCCTGACAGCAGCTATTTATGTGCAGTCATAAACTGACATGCACACTCAGATATATTTTCCTGAAGTCTACAGAGTTTTGTCTAAGCAAAATCTTCAGAATACGTGTGTGTAAATAAATTAAAGACTGTCTGGTTTATAATGAGACGGGTGTATTGTGGTATAAATATTGCAGAGCACATTAAATAAACATGGTCACATATGACCAGGTATCTATTAAATGAGCACATCACAGGAGAAGTTAATTATCTAAGAGTGTAACTAGGAACCGTTTAGAATCACTGGAGATTAAGTTGTTTTATTTCTGTTTATCTTTCCCTCTGAATAGGCAGTAGGTCGTTGCAATGAAGAGTCCCTCAGCAACACAAAGATTCAGCTCTTCATCAACTCTGAGATGACAGTTTTGTCAATGCCAGCTTGAAGTCATGATAAACCAAAAACTTTCCTCAGCATAATGTTGTGCAAAATACTGTTTTGTGCCAGCATATTTAAGATGTAAAGTGCAAAATATTTACAGTTCTTTTGAAATCTTATGCTGTTCAGGGAAAGGAGGAAAACTTACATGGTAAGTATGTATTTCTCTCATATATTGCAGCCTAAAAAAGTATATATGGTCATCTTAAAACCTGGTAGTGTCAGAGACTAATATCTCAGGAGTAACATATAACTTTACTATATTAACAAGCTATTTCTAGAGTTGACAAGTTATTGTGTTTCAGTCCATATGCACAAAGAACAACTAATCAAGGATTTAATCACATAAAATCCTTGAAAGCAAGATGAAGCCAATCCCCTTAAATTACTTAAGTACTGCTTAAACACTGTAATTAACATATAGTAATAAATATTTCATCTTTAACAAGCCTATTGGGAGCAATTTGTTAAACATTTATTTCTAGTCACGGGAAATTATGTACGGTCATTTTGTCATGTTCTATATTAAACAATATTATTTTATCCTCTTTATTTTGCCCCTAAGCAGTGGTTACGCTCATTTGGGGAAACATAATCTTTCCTTTAATGTGAATGAAGTGTACTCTTCCTTCATATGTCTTTTGCTTTTTACTAATTAAGCTTACCCTTGCCAGCTCCTGGTCAGCACATGTTTATTTGATGGCCTCTCCTGTGGAACAGACTTACTGCAGATATGGCTGT
The DNA here is from genome assembly GCA_013396755.1 of Sclerurus mexicanus. Taxonomy (NCBI): domain Eukaryota; kingdom Metazoa; phylum Chordata; class Aves; order Passeriformes; family Furnariidae; genus Sclerurus; species Sclerurus mexicanus. Next base: position 155,376 of record VWZF01001556.1, on the reverse strand, counting down.
TTTATTGGAAACCCCAGCAAGACTACCCAAGGCATCACTGCAAAATTACCCTCACAACCTGGGAAAGGTCATTTTGGGACACCAGAAAGAAGAATTCAGGCCTCCTTTACAGCACAGCCAAGTCCCAGACACAGGGTACCACAAGGTGTTTTTCAGGCACCTTCTAACACTGATCTGCATCTTTTCCTTTAGCCCAGGTAGCATCACCTGTGCACATGGACATTTGGGAGAGCATTGAACAACGCTGCCCTTCAACTAAGTCTGTGTGCAGAGAGCTGCTATTGCATTGCAGGGTCAAATGAAATGCAGTTACTGAAACCAGTACTAAAACAAGCCCTTTATAGGGATAGTGTCTGATACCACACAAGGAAAACAATTGAGAGCCAAGCCGAGCTCTCACACAGACCTTCTCTTGTGATGGTCTGAGTGCACCCTCTCCTGAAGGGGAGGAGAATTTAACGCTGGCTGGGTGCAGCATGGGCAGAAAGTCTTTCTGTGCTCCTTTATGAGAGCAGCAGTGAATTTATGGGCTACTGAACAGGAAGTAAAGATTTCTGCAAACAGACATCATATTTCAGTGTTTCACACCACATCTTTAATGATGACTACAACTGTTTTCCCCTCTAAACAAATTATATCTCCATTTGCCATTAATGACTGCATCACTTAAATATCACAAAGGAACTGCGTGGTGCACTTATTAATAATTGAAAACTTTGAGGAAATCTGGGAAACATTTTCAATCAAAGCCAATAAATCTCTAAAATACTATTTTTCCTGAATAATTATTCCTCTTATTCTTTTATTTCTTTTGGATAATAGGCTAGGTTTGAAATAATGGCATTAAGAAAAGCACAAGCTGAAGTAACAGTTGAGAGGTATGTAAACCCAGAAGTGGTTTCAGTGTTAAAAAGCATGAATTCAAAAAGCACTATTCATCCCTTTCCATCTTTTGAGTATGTTGAATTTCTATTTTAGACTGCATGCCGCCTCCTCATATCTTACACTGATAACTAAGGAAATGGATCCACTTAACCTCTGTCCTTGCTCTGCATAAACGTGAAGAAAGGTTTTCAGTGATCTTTGGAAGCAGCAGAGCCCATGAAATCAAGGTTCTTGTTGGTACACAACTGGACCCACAGTCTTGCCCACAGGGCACGGGGAGAGGGAGGCGCAGTGACCCAGAGCCTGCATCCCAGATTTCCTGGGGGGATTGTGGCTGCAGCCTGGAAGGAGCCAGGTCGTTCCACACCTCTTCCCAGGGAAGGAGGAATAATTCTTTTTTGCACGGTTATTTTGTTGAGGGCTTTTGAAAACAGAACAAAAAAACTTCCGTGCGTTTTTCTACCACATTTCACTCAAAGGTCTCCTTGCGTTTCCCACACAAACCTCACTACACTCATATTGCCACTGGCCTGAACCCTTGGCTTGCATCAGAAATTCACCACCACACCGAATGTTTTTCTCTAGGTCTTAAAGCCCTCAGAACCTCTGAAAATAACTCAAAGAGCAGTATTCCCTTCACGCCAGGGGCAGGATGAGACAGCCCTACCCCCTTCCCCCCGGCCCAGACTCTTACCTTGCCTGGAGAGAGCACAGGTGGCTGGGAGCCTGAGGTCTTGTGTGCCTCCTGGGCCTTCCCCACAGCCCTCCTCAGCCTCACCCTCGCTCACCCTTCCTCGGCTCCGAGATTCCAGTTCTTCCTGCTGCAGAAGAGGCCAGCCATGTCCCACAGGGCCCACACGGGGACCATTNCACCGAGTATCTCATCAGCCTCATTGTGCCCCACAGCCAGCACCCACCTGAGCAGCTGCCTGTACAGTCAAAACGTTCCGAATGCACCGAACCAAGACGAAGGACAGCAGCAGACTGACTTTCTTCCAACTCTGACCTGACTCGTTAACTTTACAAAGATATGCTATCTGCTTCTAGGGATTTTCTGGTTTTATGTTATTTTTAAGTGTGCCTCCCTTTCACGTCTTAAACAATGTTCAAAGTCACCCATGCCAACAACAATTAAAAATACTTTTNCCGAATGTTTTTCTCTAGGTCTTAAAGCCCTCAGAACCTCTGAAAATAACTCAAAGAGCAGTATTCCCTTCACGCCAGGGGCAGGATGAGACAGCCCTACCCCCTTCCCCCCGGCCCAGACTCTTACCTTGCCTGGAGAGAGCACAGGTGGCTGGGAGCCTGAGGTCTTGTGTGCCTCCTGGGCCTTCCCCACAGCCCTCCTCAGCCTCACCCTCGCTCACCCTTCCTCGGCTCCGAGATTCCAGTTCTTCCTGCTGCAGAAGAGGCCAGCCATGTCCCACAGGGCCCACACGGGGACCATTGCTCCACGGCAGGGCCACGGCCATCTCTTCTGGGAAAACAAGGTGAAGCACTGGAAGCGTTGAGGGGCCCACAGGAATAAGATGGAGACGGGCCGTGTGGGCTCAAACCCTGGGCTTTGACCAGCAGCGCCCGCTTGGCCACGCCCGCCGCACACAGGTGAGTCCCATCTGCCCTGATGAGGTNGCTATCTGCTTCTAGGGATTTTCTGGTTTTATGTTATTTTTAAGTGTGCCTCCCTTTCACGTCTTAAACAATGTTCAAAGTCACCCATGCCAACAACAATTAAAAATACTTTTATATATATATAAAAATGTGTGTGTGTGTGTGCATAAAGTAAGGGTTGCCAAGCTTTCATATCCCCAGCTCTGTATCAGAGGCAGCACGTCTGCTGGTTGTGCACCAAGGTAAGAGCTACCCACAGCTCTTGAAACAGCAGCCGGAGTCTCGCAAGGGGTTCTTAAAACAAAAAACAAAACAACACACATTTTCATCTACTCAGTTCAAACAATGCACTCACATTCTTGTTTTTTGTCTAGTCTCATATGTTAATTTTTACCTCCTAGAAGAAGCAGAATGGTTCCCTTTCCAGAGAGCAGGTTCCTCCTGTGCTCTGAGACACTGACTCCGACCGTACCATGGGCAGAGCAAAGGTTTCCAGCAAGCACACCCTGCTGTTAGCACAGCTCATCAGGTCGCTGCTGGGATTGAAAAACAATTCTGTGACAGGAGCTGTTTGTCTCAGCGAGTCTCTTGCTGCTGTGGGCATGGATGGCGTGGTGTGTCACCCACAAATCCAGTGAAGGCAATGGATTCTCACATTTGCTGTTTCTTCCCAGTTTCAAAGCTGTCACTTGAATTTCAGTGCTGGCTTTTTTGCAGGAGAGGTCTGTATAATACTTCAGTCCTTTTTAAAGATGAATTGATTGCTGTAAAAAGTATTTAACTTGTCAACTAGTTCTAAAAAAGTATTTGTGTTCTGTGAGCTCAGAGAGGTGTTCTTACCCTGGTGTAAACTGCCATTGCAGAAACTTGCATCCGCTGTTGACAGTGCACCTATTTAAAGGACATGTATTAGAGAACCCTGCTTTTTAATCAAGGGGCCTCATTGGAGAGCTGCAGAATTCTGCAAGTATAAACTGTGCATTTAGCAATATACAATGCTCTAGTAAACTTTTGTTTACCACCTGAAAGCTGAAGAGTCAATGTATTTAGAGAAATTAATTTCAATGTTTAAAAATTAAAAGTTATTTCCAGTCTAGTTCCCATGTTTTAAAAATTCTCTTTGAAATGCATCCACTTATTACTTTAAAAAAATAGCAAATGATAGATCAAAGTATTGTAATATAACCTTCATGCTATTTCTAATTGTAACCCAATGGTTTTGAATAATTATCTTTTTCTAGTCCAAATGCTGCCTCCCTCACTGCTTCTATATTTAAATAAACTGCTATCAAGGAAACAAATAGAAAACAGAAAAATTACCTGTCCCAGCACTCTTACAAATGGGATGTTAATGCCAGCACTCAAAGGACTGTCAAAAATACCAGCCATAACAGAGAATTTTCTTCTTACATTTTTTATTTTATTAGGGTTTTTTACATTCTTTGATGGAATTTTTATGCAACTATTATGCCACAATCTATGATACACAATGAAAGTGGAAATCTGTCATTCACCATTTATATTTCTATGTTAATTTTGTTTTCTACCTCTTCATATGCTGTGGCATAAGTGCATTTATCGTATTTCATGCAGCATTGACCTGCCTTACGCAAACTGAGAATACAATAAACAGTGCCAGAAATATTTAGCTGCGCTCAATTCTTGCTACAGAAACAAGCATTCATAAAAGCATTAAAATACTTTGGGCGATGGGTACTGCCTATCAGCTTAATATTTCGAGCTATACAAAGGGATAGGGGACAATATTTGTGCCTGTCAACTGCAGTTCTTTCCGAGTTCATTAGGTTTCAAAAGACTGAATTAGCTTTAATGCTTCAGGGAGAGAAAAAGCCCAAGGCAACCAGCCTGATTTAAAAGGGTGCTACTGAGTTTCACAAGCATCAGACTACGTTGAGTTCTGGATCCCATGGTAAGTACCTTGCCAGGTCAGTTTTACACTCCGACAGAAGGATTGTTTTTTTCATGGTCATGTTGTATCCAGATGAAACTAAGGGACAGCATAAGGCACTCATCCCTTTTTGGTAACCTGCTTGGATAAGTAGTACCTGATCATAGTGAGAAGTTTTAATATAGCTGTTTATTTTGATGAGACAAGAAGCTTTCCAGCATCACCTGACTCCTCGAAATCAGGCTCCGTTGTGTCACAGCCAGTACAGCAGCAGCAGCAGGGCTAAACCTACTGCCCAGAGCAGAAGTGTGTCCGAGGACCATGCCCAGGACAGGAAGTGGTAACAATGCCTCTTGTGTGCATAACCGTCATGCTGTCCATGCCCACTCTAATTACAGTAATTAGACAGTGTCCACAGACTGAGATATAAGCCTTAATGAACTAGACATTGCATCCTGGACTAGGAGACACTTCTCATGTCAAAGAGGTCCCAATCTAAATAGACAAGTGACAAAAAATGGTGGAAGATAAGTTGAAATTGTTTTTTCCTTACAAACTGGGAAGCAAGGTACATATTAATGAAGTCAGCTTGTAGATCCTTTTATTTGGTAAAGCAAAAATATATAATTTCCAGTATTTTTCCCACTTTTGTTTTCTTTTGGATGCAGTGTTTTGAGAGGTTACTAGTCAGATGGGCTGGTGCCCTGCAGTTAGAACGTCTTTCCCTCAAAGGCTTCCAGGTTGAAAGCTGTATCCAAGAATCTCCTGAGTGACACCAGATGCATGTTCTTGTTGCCTGTGGCAGCTGCAGCAGCAGGCTCTCGGCCAACATACCTGCGTGACAAAAAGAATTGGGCAGACAAATGAGGTGAGAAGAGAGACTATTCTGACAATAACAAGCATGAGCATATGCTGTTTAATGCATTCAAGTCACCTTGGCAGATTTGGACATTTAGTCATCAATCCTTCTTAAACAAAAATCAATCTAAGACGTACCAAGTTATACCTTTTGCTCAGCGTCCCCCTCTTTTCCCCCTCCCATCATTATTAAACTGTGTCTTCTCCCCCATCCCTCCCAGGGCAGCCAGCTACACTGTCTCATAATTAGATAACTTGCTTTTGGCAATGAAGACTCTCATTCCTTTGACAGCTGCATGTGCACATCCGAGAGTCAATCATCTATAATAATGCAAAGGTACCTGGACTGAGCTCTTACAACAGCTGTTTCCTCCAGAAACCTAACATCTGGAGTGAAATTCTTAAAAAGACAAGATTTTAGACAACAGAAATCCAAGAGAGCTAAGTGCCGTGCTAAGTGGCAATAAGCTAGTTGCTACTGATTGCAGAACTACAAGAAGGAGCAAGATAGGCGTGTTGTATTTGAGAAATAGTAGTGTAGGCTTTTCCCTCCCTCCCTCACCCAAGAATGCAGGTTTTGATTTGTGAAGAACCTGACTTACCCATGAATACCATCCTCAAATCAAAAAACAAATTTCAAAGGAAAAAAACCCAAACAAGCAAAACTTGAAAACAATCCCAGCCAAATTTAAAAGCAAACAAATCAGCCCGGGAGACAGAGAAATTATTTAAAGTCTCATACCAGATAGGTCGAGTGTGGTTCACAATAGTGCGGAAACGAGGTTTGACATAATCATAATATCCACTGTTTTTGTGCTCCTCCTGACACCAAACGAGATCAGCACTTGGATACTTCTCAAGTTCTTCTTTCAGCAAATCAAAGGGGAATGGTGAGATCTGGAAAGACAGGGTAAAAACTGGCAAAGCTTTCTTTTACCTGGTGTTAAACCCATGATGAATCATTACTTTTTCATGAAAAGTGACTCATGTTTCTCTAATTGATTTAATGCTCAGAAATCAACACACACATTTTATAGTTGTACTAGGAAGAACAGAAGTAGGTCATAGTTCAGATCTCTTGCACCTTTACAGCTTTTTCAGTGAAGTAGCTGTGACAAGTCCTTAATTAGTGAGTGACAACACAGCTTCATAGTGTACTATTCACAACATTTAAACATAGCAGACTGCATATACAAATTTAAGGTGCCATCATATCATAATCTTCACTTTGTTAACATTGTTCTGGAAGAGTCCTCAAGGTTTCTGGATCTCATTGTCCAATACACTATTGATGTGTTCCTTCTTCACGAGGCCACAAAGGATTAAAATATGTGTTGTAAGATGGCAAATGCTATAAAAATTATATTACCATCCATTCTAGCAACTGGTATCTATTGAAAAGCACAGAAACCCCTTGCTGGAAGTCTCCCTAAGGACGCTGTCTTCTGAGGATCAGGAAGCTCACCTGTTCAAGTCTGGTTATAGCTACTTGTTTCTCCAGGTCTTGATTCTTTCTCTCTTTGACAAGATCATAGTACACCTTTCCTGTGCAGAAAATCACTCGCTTGACCTCATGTGGTGCCTGAGCTGCCAGCCCATTCTCAGGAATCACACGTTGGAAAGTGGTACCTAGTTGGAGCACAAATTAGAAAAAGTGCTCTCAGTGGACCTGACATTTCAATAAAGCAGCCCAAGTAATAGTCCTTTACTGAGCAAGCAGCAGGTTACAGTGGTCACAGGGTTCTCCTGCCTCCCTAGGCCTACTTTTGAGATCAGTAATTTTGCTAAAGTGACTTTCAGCAGTTCAGTTTCAAGAACTTAGAAGGTTGCCAATAATCCAGTCTGTCACACCCTTAACAGACAGAGACATATTAAGAGTGGATTATCTTTTAGCTTTGCATTGTACATTACACCCTTACTTTTAAATTGACTGGACAACTCACCTTTGCTTCCAGCTTTGCTTTTTAGAGAATTACCTGAAATACCATTTCTTCTTTCTCAAATGATTTCAACATTAATATAGCTTTACAAAATTTTAGAATATTCTTATATAAAACCAAATCACATTCATAATGCATCTAAATCTGCCAACTGCAGAAATATTTACACAAACATGCACATTACTGCCATATATTTATGTGATTTAAACTTCTGATTGAGAGCTAAAGTGGCATTAGCCAAAGCAAAAATTAACACAGAACTGAAGAACATATATAAGGGGTAATGCATAAGTACAATTTCAAATGCATATCCTCACTGCTAGAGGTCTTTTCCCCTGTAATATCAACTCTCAGGAGTACAATTTGCTTGGGATACATGAAACTGGAAGAGGGACTTGATGGTCTGAAAGATCTTTTTCTTTGCTCTCTTATATGATTGATTAGAACTATTTCCGCATTAACCAACTGCAGGGTAGCAGACAGCAGCAGGACCTCCTAGTCTGAATCAGCACACCCACTCACCAGGAGAATAAGTTCCTGTTTGAACCATTTATCTTGAGGGAAGAAGAGCAACAGCACAAACATATGAAAGAGGAACTGATTTATGTCAGAATTATCCTGTCCCACTGAACAGCAGAATTCATCATTAAAAAAGACTGAATCTGTGCTTCACTGGGTTAGCTTCCTCTCCTTCTCAGCCTTCCATTAAAAGCAGAGCAAAAAGAGTCAGCAATACTTTGCTACCTGCTGTCCTCTTCAGCAGGAACATGAAAGTATGTCAGAATTCAATGTTAATTAGGAGTTTGGCCACTATTGAGGGTTAGCCTGAAGTAGAGAGGACTCCCAAGATAAACTGACAAATCATAAAACCTACAGAATTTCTAATCTGACCCATTTTATAAAGCTTTTAAACAATACTAAAAACAGCAAATGCCTTTTCTTGAGACTCAAAGTTTACTCACCTATAAAAAGGAAATAACGCAATATTTAAGCATGTTCATACACTGTAACTTGCTCTTAAAAAACGGAGCAGTTGCTTTCCTCTGACCACAGTTAAGACGCTCGCTGGAACTGGGGACAGACCAGCACAGCTACGCACACTTTCTCTGAATGATCACTTTAATCACCTGCTCATGACAGGTCTCTGCATTTATTTCCTCATGCCACTCCAACACAGTCTAACCAGTGGAAGGCAGGACAAAATCCCAGCAGTTTTTGGTATTCCCTCTGCAGTTACTCTGTATCTCTTGGTGCTGATGGCATGCCAACAGCAGCTAGGGTGGTAGCTCCGAACTCCTGATCTCACTTTAGATCCCTGGCAGGACACAGCAGCCCCAAAACTGAACATTGTAAGAACCAGGCACCTTATTTTTCCAAATGGGCAGAGTGTGATTACAACTTATGCCCCATATCTTGGGGGCAGGGGGCATGGGCAGTATAGAGAACAATTAAATTTTCATATGAAGAGAAAAAGACTGGAGAGACATAATAGCCTGTTGAGTGGAACAACGCTGCAGAGATGGGAATGCACAATGGCTGGTTACAAGATAAGCCTGTTAAAATTGAGAGTCTATACCTGAAAGCAGATTTTTCGGCAAAAGTCCATGCTAGATCTCACTATGACAGCTTCACAGAAATTATGCCAAAAGAAAAGGCAAACTCTTCAAAGCAGATTCTCATCTCCACAGTCTGACATGCAACTTGGTATAGCTAATTGTTTGTCCATAATACTTTAAGGTGACCTACCAGACACCATTTCATCAAAACTGGATTTAGCTTCTGGATGCCTCAGCAGTGACTTGGGTGTCAAAACAATCAGCTGTAAGACAGAAGTTTTGTCAGCACTCAGGAGAGGCTTTATCTACACTACTTCATGCAACATTTGTAATACTGTTCATAAAAAACCCACAAACTGAATATGCTTCAGAATAAATTAATGTGAATAACAAACACAGTAAACTGTTTTTTCCTGTTCTGAAAGCCATGGTAGTTTCAAAATTACTCAAAAGATTTGTGTAGTCTACTTCTTTTAAAGGTTCTCAAAACTCACTGCTTATGCTCCTTTCTGACAGCAAAATCAAATCACAGGCTATGAACCAGTAAAACATTCAACAGTTTTATCTCAGGTTTTTGAAGTTCCAGCAATTAGACAAGCAGATGATAGTTATGCAACCTGTTAGCTACATTAGTATCTTGACAAGCTCATTTGAAGATCTGCACAGCCAGATAGAAGCAAAGCTGAAAATCAAATTTTAGAACCATAGTGAGTCAGAGCAGAGTTTCTTCCTATCAAATTGGCAGCTTTAATCTGTGTTCAGTTGAGGTTTTTTCCAATGATTCTTACTCTCTTAAGCAGCATGTCATATGCAAACAAGACTTCTCTTTTTGTGAGGGTTAATATACCTTTAAAAATCAAGTCCATTACAGTAACTTTACCGGCTTTCTGAATGGCAGCAAGATCTGTCTTCGGAGGACGTGAAAGTAATTGGCTGGAGTAGAACAATTCACCACAATCCAGTTGCATTCATACAGCTGGGAAACTTCAAACTGCTCAGTGAACTCCTGAGAGAGACATTTAAGGCATTAGAAAAACGTGTAAAAGATCAGAAAAAAGGCTTGCAAGGCATCCTTATTTTTCTAACTCTCAGCAACTCCCTTCCTCAAAAAAGTTAATTAGCAGCTCTCTGCTGAGATTGTTTTATTAGCTAGGGAAGCATCCCTACAAATCATTCACTTCTGTTTCTACTTCGTCCTAAAAACGTACGCAGATAAACACAAAAAGCTTCCATTAATTTAAACAAGCTGGGAAGACCAGGTACGAAGACTGAGGAGGAGTAGGACTTCAGCAGATGGAAGACATAAAATAGAACCTCTTTGAAAGAATGTTAAACTATAGTTCAATTTGTGAGTCTACAGTTAACTCTCACTCTCCCATATTTTGGTAGGTGTGCCATCCTCTTATTTTATTACATAAATTTAAAATGTTTTATGCTGATGTATCTGATGAATATAAGGGGATTTTTATCCATAGCTACATACATATATATTAGGTAAGCATATGTATAGGCTCAATAATCTCACTACAGATTGGTACAAAATTTAACCAGATTTCCTGGTCTGTGGTTTGAGCTCCTGCCTTCTGTGATAAGACTTATAACTTGCTTACAACATGCAACTGATAGTGCTTCAGTATAGTCAATCAAACAGGTCTTTATTCTGCCAGTACAGTGACAAAAGTCACTTTCAGTTGAGGAGAAACATGGCTTCGGAACTATCATTGTCCGAAGGGTAACAAAGTCAGGGCCAAAACTGAAATACCCATTTTATTTTGCCTTTCTTTTTTTTTTTTAAAGAGCTTCTCAATTAAAGCATGGCAATGTTTCTTAGGAAACCTGCAGTGGGGAAGTGGATGCCCAGCATCCCGTAGAGCTATGTACTTTCTCTGTAGAAATGAATGACCAACCTAAAAAGTCGTAGCCAAATCACAATTAGAAGTTGCTTATTTTCATGCTCCCAGCAGTACAATTTAGCTCCTCTGCAAAAACCAAGAAGTAGTCTCACTTGGCCTTCTTTAGAAATTGGCTAGAGACACCTATTTGCAGTACACACAGCAATATAAATAAGCAGAATCACTGGCCCTGAGGAACAGCCATAAAAATATCCTGCTGCCAGAGATTAATTGTATGTGACCTCTGTTTTGCAATGAAGCAGCAATACTGCACACTTCCTTTACTTTTACTGAGATCAAGTTAATGTTACACCAAGACTTGAAGCTAAACCTGCTATACCTAGCTAAAAGGATGCTTCTTGCAAAAAAAATCTGTGAGATGTGAAGAGCAAGGAAAGGACATGGCCTTTGACAAACTACTTACAGGATAGGCATCAGAATCATCATTGCTCATCTGCAGAAACCTCTCAGGCCTGGCTGATGAATGCTCTGGACCCTGGTAAAGGCATCATTTAAAACAATGTTAAAGAGCCAGATGAGCAGTTAGGCATCAGTCTAGATCAGTCACTGCATTAGTACCTGGTGTCACCCTGGCAGCTCTGCACCATCCTGCACACCTGCCCCCAGGCAAAGGCATCAATGGCCACAGCAGCGAGAAGAGAGGACATACCACAGAATGGGAATTTCCTTGTCTTCTGTTAACTCTTTTCATAGGAGATTAGGTTTCACATGTATTTTCAATGCTTTTACCAGGTTCAGGTAATTTCTAGCCTCAGTACAGCTGCACAGTGAAGACCAGTGAAAAGGCAGTAGATCCATGTGGGCACAAGAGTGATCTTACTAATGCAGGGCAGAAAGGAGCAGGAGGAATGTCAGGAAGAGAAACGCCGGGTGGCTCCGTGTACTGCAGTGACTCACACTTCTTGCATGCTGAACAGGAGCAAACAAAAAATTAACTGCTGACTACCTTTGCTATATTAGCAACAAAAGCAGGCACAAGATCTCTCTCTTACCATTGTTCACTGTTCAGCACAGGACCAATTACCTGGATGAATGCTTCAGCTAAAATGGATCAAAATACATGTACACATTATCTGTCAAACTAACCCATGATTAATATCTGCTTCCTCAGGAGGTACTTTATGTTCTGTCATTACTGAACGCTCACATCTGCTGCCTCACTAGCAGTACCCAAGGTAATTTCTTGAAGTGCACCAACACTGTTATATCCATTTTGCACTAGCAAAACATGCGTGCTAGCCAAGATAATATCAGGCATAAGGAGTGTCACAGAATGTGTTTCATGTCCTTGTTTATAAAGGATGAAATGAAGTTACGAGGAGTATGGGAAGAAAAAAAAGGCAGTGTTTTTATATATTACTAATACTGACGGCCTTTGCTTGTTCAAGTGACAGTTACTGTTAGGAAGGACTTTGATTTTGGAGACAGCTGTGCAGTATTTTAACCTGAAGGCATAAACTATTACAGCTTTCAACTCTCCCCATGGCTCCTCAGTTCATGAGTGATTTTTTCTTTCTGTGGCCATCTCTCATCATAACTTCCTCTGTTGAAACCTTAACATACGATCTCCAAAATCAGTCATTATTTTGACAGCTAGTAGTCCACCTTGATTCAATACATCATCCTCCCTAATTCCAGGTGCAGGACTTCACAGTCCACAGGAGGGCCACAAAGACGATCAGAGGGCTGGAACACCTCTCGTACAGGCTGAGAGAGTTGGGATGGTTCAGCCTGGGGAAGAGATTGCTCCAGGCAGATCTTAGAGCACCTTCTAGTACCTAAAGGGGGCCTACAAGAAAGTTGGAGACGGACTTTTTACAAGGACATGTAGTGACAGAACAAGGGGGAATGGCTTTAAGCTGAAAGAAGGCAGGTCCAGATTTAATATGAAGAAGAAAATCTGTACTGTGAGGGTGGTGAGGCACTGGCACAGGTTGCCCAGAGAAGCTGTGGAAGTGTTCTTCCCTGAAAGTGTTCAAGGACAGTTTGGGCTTTGATGGAGCTTTGAGCAACCTGGTCCAGTGGAACGTTCCCTGCCGTGATGAAGGGGTTGGAACTAGATGGTCTTTACGATCCCTTCTAGCCCAAACCGTTCCATGACTCTGTGAGTCATTCTACTCCATGGACCAAGGGAATTGAAAGGAAAAGACATTCTGCTGGTAACAAACGAGTAACACAAAAAACCAAGAACTGAGCCTTGTACCACTACTCTTTTGAAGTCTGCCTCCACTTTTGAGGTGCCAAATAATCTGGTCATAGATGGGTAAGGACTTGAGAGCAAGGAGCTAAGGTGCACAGTAACAGTCCAGTATATTGCAATACCCCTGCTGTACACATCTGTCTGAGTAAATCAAATCCTGAACTAAGTACAGCCTATACATGCACAAACACAGTGCTTCATGAGCACACTGCATTCAGTGCACTGGAAACAGAGATGTTACCAGCAAACAATTACAGGAGAGACAGGCGAGGCTTCCATAACATACACACACAGACTGCCCCAGCAACAACCTCAGTGCAAAGCCTCAATGTTCACATTCATCTTCGATTTCTTTGCTGACACCACCAATCAGATTGTCAGCAACTGCTGTGTGGGATGGGGTAGAGTTTATTTCTACTGTGACCACCTATCCAGTGAGACCTATACTTGAATCCATTAGCTACTTTCAGATGAGTCCCCAAGGAGCCATTAGGCTGCAGAGTCTTTCAATCACAGCCAACTTGACTGTGAATGCGTGACCTAGAGGTGAAGGGATCCATATCCCATTACGAATCCTTCCCCAAACCATTTTGTCCCCAACACTGTAGCTATAGAGAGACTAACACTCCGGTAATGGAAGGATCCTCTGGGAAGATAAGGGATTTCAACAGCCTGGTGGAATTCTTAAATGTTCCAAAAACATCTGACACTAGCAGCAAAATAAGTGTTTTTCAGAAGACCTGTGCAAATCTTCACTGCCAAAAAGAAAGATTAAATATATTGTAAGCAGCAGAGAACAGCCCCTTCAGCTGAGTGCCTCCCTGCAGAGGACCACACCTCCTGCTGAGGGCTCATTCAGGCTGTCCCTCAGGATTCAGTTAAAAAAATGAATTTATCAAAACTCTTGTGAACAGCATCAGACCCTTTATTCTTTACGCACAATGGATATGGAAAGCCATTCAAAAGATATGAATGCACCCCAGTATACCAGGACAAAATTATAATTGAATGGAAATAAACCAAATTGTTTGTGAGAATGGAAATGACGCAGTTTGTGGTGAAAGGGTCTAGAGCATTTATACAGATGGAGATTGCCACTCTGGCACATACTATGCTTTTCTTAATAGGAAACTAGAAACATCAATTCATGAAGGTTAATGTATTTGAAAAGGAAAAACCTTGCCTGACATGATGTTCATGTAACTTTTAAAAATAATTTAAAAGATCTGAAGAACAATTCTACTGATTATATGAACTTCATACAACATTATATACAGAGCACGGCCCTGCCCTTTCGCTCTAAGACACTGTCTAGTTCCTTCTACTAGCCAGCAAAGAAAAGAGAGTCAACAACTAGTAGGAACATTTTCCTTTCCAGAAAGAGGGGATTTCTTATTACATCAAAGTTAATCAAGGTCAATGATTTTTGAAGAAGTTTGAAGTTTCATATCATTTCATTACAAAAGAATTTAGTGTAGAGTTTACACAGACTTACTTTATGCAACATAAAACCAAGCAAGTGCTCCTAGACACTCACACTGTACACCAAGGATCCAGTTTTCTAGGGAAAGAAGGCAGTGTCTTAGGGAAAGCTACCCAGAAAGAAAAAAGAAAAAAAGTGGTGCATGCCACTAAGGAGGACACAAAGCTAAGAGCTCAGAAATATTTCTCAGGGTTTTTTGGTTCTTGCCCATCAATCTATTCACATTTTTTTCTGCAACACGGAGGCAGTGCAACATGCTAAACAGTGTCTTCCTCTACTGGATTTCTATCACCATTGGATCCCCAAGACACCTTTGGCTTTTACAGCTGCAGAGCTGCTGTAAGTCAGCACTTCCCTCCTGCATTCAGCAGCCCTCACCATTCCTTCCATTCCGTGTGGCAGGAGCAGGACGATCCCATTGTGACGAACCCACTTGGCCTGGCCGGAGCTGATGAACTGGTCTATTATACACTGCGCCGTGTTGTGGAAGTCACCAAACTGGGCTTCCCAGCACACCAGGGCATTGGGACTCGCCATAGCAAAGCCAAGTTCAAAACCTGAGAACCAAACAAGTATAAGAATTAGAAAAAAAAGAGATTTGCTGAGAATCCTGGTCATTTCTCATTAAAAATAAAAACCAAACCCAAAATGAGAGAATTAACTGAATTTTTGTAGCCCTGTTATAAATCATGCAGTTTTCAATAGTATCATTTACATCAGAAAAATTAGCAAGTAACATTTTTCCAATCCTGGATCCAATCTTTCAGAAGTATCCTCAAACATTTCAATATCATACAAGTTTTAAAATTAACAACTGAAACACCTCCCTCAGCTCCAACTTTTGTGTCACGTTTTTCTGAGAGCTTGCTACTATCTTTTTTCTGTAAAAATCCATTTACAGCCCGTTAGTAGTTCAAAAAGTTACTTATTAATTTTAATACTTGCACAGCCCTGTACAACATTGTCTTCTCCCCTGTCCCCCCATCTGTAGGTGCTGAACAAAATGACTGGTTACAGTAAACTAGGTGCTTCCTTCCTAGCAGATCTGCAAAGGCAAAATAGAAAACTCCTCAGGTGTTTGCACGTGCTACATGGCCTCTGCTGTGTAACTTTTTTTAAAAATGCAGAATTTGGTGTCAAGTCAAAACATGAAAACCTAGTTATATGCAGAGTACCTGTCTCAGTTTTGTGACCACATTTACACTTCAGGTATTTTGTTATACCATGTTTCATAGTGAACACCTAAACACATCCAATAATATAAAAATAAGTATTTGATCTCTGTTCATGTTTTCCTTTGACACTTTGATATAGCAGAGCCTGGACTGCTGAGTGAATAGCTACACTCAGATTCTGCACCAATAGTTTGGAATTATTAAAACTGAAAAGGTTAAAGCTCTCAGTAGAAAGCAGCGCTAAACAGCACTGCTCTGGATGTAAAGGCTCTGGCTGAGGCAAAACTGATTCAATACACATAGAGAATAAATATTTGATTGATACATGCATTTCATGTTAAAGCTCTGCACAGAATATCATGATCTGCTTTCAGATACAGAACTGCAGCACGGGAAGACTCTCATTGAAGGTTACCCCAGCAGAGCAACTAGCTTTGCTGTTGTGAAATTTTATTTAAAAAGCTACAATAGTGTGTTATAAGACAGTTCATTGCAAGACTGTTAAACACCTCAGTGAGCTAACAGACTGATACAGATTTATTATCTCTTTCAGCTTATTTTAAGATCTGCATATGTAACTGAAGTTGCAAAGTCCCATCCTGCTACCATTGATCTACACTGAACTCAGCCTCCTGTTTTTGCTATGTATATATCACTGTCATTCCCATTTTTGCCTGTTGGCCTTACTGTGACACACCAGTCATTCAAATGCTATTCTACAATACAGGCTTGATAGCAACACCACGTTTGGCAAAAATGAATACAGTCTCTGGTAACAAAATAGCTGTACTGTTTAATTTGTCCCACTGACTCACAGCCTGCCCCCACCTCCAAACACTCACAAGAGTAGTGTACATTTCATTAAGACAAAAATGCACCCAAGACCGGCATTTGGGATGCAGAGAGAAATCCCTTCACAACTGAGAGAAGAGTACATCTATCTAAAAATTATGTATCATATAAGTCCCTCTGTAACACAAACTACAAGAACATCCTTCCAAAACTTGCCATGAAGTTTTGACATAGGTCATCTATGCATGAAACTGAAATTGCTCTGGGTTAACTTGATGAGTACAGCTAAATTGGGACTGCTACAGGATTTCATTCCTCTGCTCTGGGAAGAGGCTCTTCAGCCAATGTCAGTACCCTAACTTTCCGGGAACATTAGTAGAGGGTAACTGCAGGACAAATTAACTGCACAAGCAAAAAGGCAACAAGAGCTTCCAGTGAAATTGTTTATTCACAACAGAGAAGAGTTTTACAGCTTGTTTTTATAGTGTCTTCATAGCCTACTCCTTTGTAATTCCAACCCAGCTTTTCATTTACCATCTCCAAGGCATGAAATCTTTTGAGTCACTTGACTTTTGGACTGCTGATCTCTGAACAGTCCATCCATGTCTCCAGCAGATGCTCATGATCCCATCAAAAGGCAACTAGTAACTTAGAGGCCAAAAGGAGACTGTTAAGTCAGACAGGCCTTTTGCCTGTGAGTCACCCTGACAGGTCATGACCAACAAGGACATGCCTTTGGCCTGACTGCCTGAAAGGCCTTTCCTTTGGAACACATTTTTAATCTCTGGCCTCCTCCTTTCTGTAATTCTACTGTTCTTAACACAATGAAAACAGTGGAAAAATGTATACAACTCCTTCAAAGCGCGTTCCCAAAGGCATCTGAAGCAGATTTCCCTAGATAGGCTTGAATCCCATTCTAATTTTACACAAACATTAAGAGACCATTTCTACTGATTGGGTGACATGGTTGAGAAAATATGCAGTATGTTCAAGACTTATTTGTGCATATGCTGCTCTCTGTAATGGTTGGGTAATCCAGCTGTTAGAGAAGAACAAACTCAGGTCTTGACCACTCAGACTTACAGTAATCACATGGTGCTTTTCAAAGAATATGCAGCTCAGTGGATACTTAAAATTTGGTCACAGCACACAGATAACTATTTCAAATACCAAAGATCACCCCTAAAATTCACATGCAAAAAAAAATAATATAATTTCTCATTTCTTATCTTTTTTGACAGCTTTGTGCTAGTTTCCACAAGGTGACAACATTCTAAGTGAAGCTGCATTGAAAGGTGTGATCTTAACACAGATACCATTTGCAAGCTTTCTGAAAGCCACAAAAACATCTGGGAAAATACATCCAAATGCAATCTGTACATTCTGATTAATATTTTGAAATCAATGTTGCCAAGACTACTATTTCATGGCACATGTGTCTCTGGTAAATGCATCTCTTGTATACCAGAACTCAATTTTCCCCCATGGAAATGACAATTAGACTTCCTAACATTAAAACTATTCCAATAGTGATTGCAGCTAGACCCCCCTAGTCTGTCAAGAATTACTGCTCCTACCTGCATGTGGAGAAATTCACTTGAAGAGCAAGATCTGAACTGCTAAATTAAAAAGAAATTGCAAGGTGAACACCCCAGGAGAGGGTGAGATGCTTCTCCTGAATGGGAATCTTTGGAGCACCAAAGTCAAGGTCAGAGAAGGTGACCTGAGCTAGAAAGCCTCCACCGTTCTAGAGATGGGACATGAACTGCAGGGGAGCAGGTTCCTACAGAGATTCCTCATGAGGGCTCAACCTCAGACCAGAATAACGAATTAAAAAAACCCCAAACCTACAGCAGAGACCTTGCAAACTTTATTTTTTGTGTCTGCAGAAACAAGAACTGAACATTTCTTCAGAATGCTGTGGAAACTTTGTACGTTTAAAGGATTAACTCTTACATAGTCAGAAAAACAGAGAACAGGTTTAAGCTGTGAGGAAATCCAGTGCCAAGGCAACCAGGCAGTAAGATGCACCTTTCAAAGACTGAGAGGTAAGGAATATGCACACCCAAAAGGTGCTGGGGAGCAACCAGCCAACTCCAAACACCAGGCAGCTGCTCAGGCTCAGAGCACGCCAGGGCACAGGGAACCAGGACCCAGCACAACACTTTGGTAAACGTCCAAACTGAAGAGAGAGAGGGAAGAAAAATACACAGCACTTGACTAAGGCAGCAAAACTAACGTTTTAATTGCTGGAGTTCATTAAGGTCCCTGGATGACAGGCCTAGCAGAAATGCTTGTTTCTATTAGTCCAGTTCCTGCTGTGCTCCCTCACTGTTCTTTCATCCCTCTGGCATAGAAAGAAGTGTTGTCAAGCAAAGTGGCAGCTTACACAGCACACTGTGCTGTGTTTTTCCCCACAGCACTTTTCATGATTATCATAAGAACTGTAGTTTTTCAATTAATGTAAGTAAGGCTACAACTATAGCTTAATTCAATATGATTTCAAAGTGACTTAGGGCATGAATGTTAACTAATGGTTAAAAGGGCTTATCTGTGCAGGGTTTTAATGTCAGATGGAGGAAAGTTTCAAAGACAGATTTGTGCTATGTTAACAGAAATTCTAAGCACAAGGACTACAGAGGGACATGCATCCTTTCACAAAGCAAATGACTGCACATGGCCATCACTTATACTTCCAGACATTCAGTTTCAGTAAAGGGGAAAATTTATACTGAGCTGAGTGGATACACAACTAAATTATAACAATCTGAATACAACTAAAAATAGTAGACATAGAATGTCAAAGTAAATTATCTGAGGTTGTTAAATACTCTGATTTAATGACCCAGGTACACACTCCACAGCTTCCTGAACACAAAACATAAGCACTTGTCTGAACTACAAATTAACAAGACTGCCTTTGTTTTACTTCTAAGTAAAATCAATCTTGTCAGAGTACCATTTTAATGGAGCAATGACACCATTTTAATGGAGCAGGATAACATCAAGAAGAGAGAGAGTCAACTTGGTTAGTTTTTTAAAGAACAGAATTGTGGCAATAAGAATTGCCCTTCAATATCAACATATCAACACTAGGCTTCCTATTGAGGTGTAATTTTTGGAGCAAAATCAGCTTTCAACCAGAAATATCCAGTTATTTATAATTTTCATTTGGACAAAAAAAAAACCCCAAACCCAGAAACCTATGACTCATCCACAAAATTTGCAGACGCACTGTAAACAGGCTCAAACTAAGAAACCCCAGAATATGCTGTGAGAAACAATAAGAAATTGGAAACAATCACTCTCTGAAATTAAATTCTTGCTCTTTATCTATGCCAATCACTTTTCTCACATTTATACACATTCTCACTTGCACTTTCCTATTTAGAGTTTACATTTACATGTTAGGGATACAAAAATGTGTTTCTGTTCATACCAATCCTACCACAGAACTAACAAAAATACCTAAAAAATTCTCAGTACTTCAGCCCATGCTCCAACTATACAGTTTTATATCACCTTACTTTTTATATTATTAGCAATACGTCATATGTAGCATTGTAAAAATGACTAAGTCATCAACTATTTCTGGAACTTTGAAGCAAGCAGCATCTATTACCATCTTATCTACTACAATGTTTCATCTTTTTCCTTCACACAATATTCCATTATTTATCCATAGAATCAGTAACACTTTTGATAAATTATTAGATGTATTTGTTTTGTGCTCCACATTCCTCTTGCCACCCTCATCATGTCAGAGTGAGGTTATCCATTCTCTGTGTCTGAAGGTAAAATAATTCACTATGATTAATGCTATCACTAACCAGAATTTGTTTTCTTGAAAGAGCACATTCAGAATAGCTGTTCAGATAAGGCAAGGATGGATTTTTATATCTGTATTACAAACTGTCCCTGGTTTTCTTGTCAGATCCTCCCCTTTTGAGGAAGCATCAAGTGCATGTTCCAGCATTGCCAAGATCAACCACAACAGATGGATATTTTCAAGTGAATTCCCAAACTGTAAAATGTGGGGATATTTTAAGACATGCCAGAACCTGAGACTAAGAGCTCTGATACCTCTTTGATATATAACCATTTTACAGCTTTTTTTCACATTCTTTTCCTTGCTGAGCTCTGCCTCTTGTGCAGCAGAGCTATTAAAACACAAGCACAGCTGTGAGATAGAGACATACCTAAGACCCCGTATTCAGAGAGGGAGCTGTTGCACACGGTGTAGGGGGCCTGCTGCTCCCACAGGTGGTTCATGGGAACACATGTTCTCTTGTCAACTTCTTGGTCATGAAGCACGTGATGGCGATGGCTGCAAAGAGGTTTTCAAAGAAATTTGTTAGCCAAGAACAACTTTGGGCTTTAACACAAGTATTTTTAAAGCTAAAGCATCAAATGCACATTCTGGAAAACGTGCAAGTAACACAGTTATCTTTGCTGCACTCAAACATCCTGGTCCGGTCAAAACCATGTGAAATACAGTCACGTCTAAATACAAGTGCTGCACTGTAAAAACTGTCACTGACTATCCAGGCTTGTTCTCAAACAGTCACAGAAACTGAAAATACCTCATTACTAGTAGAATGTGGGGGGGAAGGAAAAAGGACGGGGAGGTTGTTGCTACAAAATAGAATGATTAAAGTAAAAAAATGCAGAAGAACAAAACTGTTATTAAAAACATTTCATTCTGCCTCCCTAACAGATTCTCATCATCTTTCCCTTAAAACAACTGTTGGTTGCCTTTTATGCAAAAAAAAATAATCTAATCTCAGCACCAAGACTTGAAGAAGTTGTATCCTCTTTGTTGCTATTTCCACTCACATGCACCATTTACGGTTCTCTAGAAGACCATTAATCAGCATTAGAATGGGGCACCGAGGAATACTACCAAAACAGAGATGACTGAAGTAATTACTGTAATCCATTAACTCTCTGAGCAGACTAACTGAGTGAATCACAGCAATATGTCCAGCTTTACAACTGCTAACATAAGGACAGCTTTTGTACTGGTAACAATACTGTGTGTAGTGTAGCTGCCAAAACTGAACTAAAGTCTGAATCTTTTCGTACTTCCCTTTCCTATGATGAACACCAGCAAAAGGGTTCTGAAATTTATTTAGAGGTCAACAATGTAAGGCCAGACAAAGACAAAACCTTTGAAGAACAGCACAGGAAGTGAAGTAGATAGAAAGGGGGAAATTAACACACCAGGCAGCTGTTTGGTAGAAACCATTTTTGCCACTGACATTTTGTTTTTGTCAGTCAGCCAAAGACAGAAGCCCTAGCTAGATGATAAGCTTCTTAAGCACAGAATCTTATGTTTCCCTAGCAAAAGGTGATTAAGATGAGCATAGATGGACAGCCAGAAGTATTCAGACATAGAAGTCAGTATGTGCAATTGTCAGGTTTACTGACATCAAATCAGTACAGACTCAAGTGTTTCTCTCCTCCTTTCCTTCCCTTCTGCAGAGTGTGTCTCCAAGACAAGAAAGGGCTAGCTGCTTCTATCTGCAGCTTTATCTGGCTTCTCTCTATTGATAGTGTTGAGAACTGAAACAGAAGAAAGCAAGCCCTCACACGGATACTGAGAGAAAGGACTATTTTCTAGACAGCACTTCAGAAGCTCCGAAACAGTGAAAGCACCCCATCATATTGTTTTCATTATGGCAACACAGTATCTTCAGTTCTTCCCAAATTCTAGCCTATACTCCCTCTTCCATTGGTCTCAGAGCTTTGAGACATTACGTACTTCAAGAATTTTTGGGAGTGAAGAAGGGAGCATAAAATGACATATACTTTCTATGCGTTTACAATGTGGTTTTTTTCCAGTAAAAACGCATGAGCATTTGCAAATGTCTTATCATGGCAGTTGCTCACTTTTATTATATATTATAAAGAAACTCAATTACAACTATAAAAGAGCAGCTTTACTGAAAACTGCAGTATGTCTTAGATGTGTCTGTACCACAAGTTAACCTTTCTACATATTCCTCTGATGAAATGAGCCTGAATATAGTATGATAAACTAAGCTGTACGTATTTCTACAGTATTCTCTTCTGTTTAACAGTGTAGTCCAAGGCATTTTTTTCACCTCACCCTTTATTGTCCAGCTGCCCTATCACATTCATGACAAAAATTCATAATCACACCATTTTCTAGTATTTTTTTCTAAAAGACTGAATAATAAAGTCCAGATGGGATAGGAATCCTTAGCTAGTCTTCACTAGACTTTCCATCTGAACACTATTTTTTACTTTTACCCTATATTGCTGTGAGCGTAACAATCATTTTTGTCTTAAACATCATGAAAATCTGGAAAATAGTTCTGAAAAACCCTCTTCCTCCAGTGAGAGAACTGAGAATACAGAGAATCAGTATTTGCAAGACAAATCTATAGGTGTGCTAGATGTGACTAAGCACACACCTCACATAGGCAGGTAAGCTGCTAATCAGTGAACATTCCTCTCCCAGGAGATGCTGGCACTGAAATCACAGAGTATGAGAAATTGGAGAGGGGGGGAATCTCCCAATTTTCAGTTTTGTTTTCAGGTCTTGTCCAAAGGATTTTGTTAAACTGCTGTCAGAATGGAAGCAAAAGGAAGAAAGCCCAAAAGACTGGATACCAAATGAAGCTCAGCACAGAAAGAGACTGCTGTACCAGAGAAGACAGGCACCAAGATTTATTTCTCTTTTCTGCAAGCACTCACAATGAAGCACAGTACAGCTGCTAGTTCATTCACCCCAGGAACTGGCATCACATCAAAGGCTTCAATTAAATACATCATTAAATTTTACTCCACAGAGAATCAGGTAAGGCAGCAGACTGCATGCATTTTACCAAGTGATCAGATTCTGCCTTCATTCATGCTCCATAGTCATTAAAAGTCTCAATGCAAAGGACTTTATTTCACTTTAAAAAGCCTTGCCAACTGGCAACATGTTTGTTCACAGGATACAGAGTTCCAAGCAGCCACTACTGGAATGGTATTTAAAAGACTCAGAACCTGCTGCAGCAGGTCCCGTTGTCTTATTTCTCAGCAATTAGATGGAATGCAGCCGAATTGTTAAAAAGCAGGGAAAAATATAATTTCTGATTTTCAGCAAGAGAAGGAAGTATTTAAAAACAGTCTTCTGCCTTAAATACTCTTCTTAAAAATTTTGTTTACAGAGACACAGGAGATTTGATTGTTCTTGACTGCTAGAACCTGTAACATTCAGATTGATGCTGAATAGCCCCAACTTCCCCCTCCCCAGAGAAGACCACATGGTTTAAAAAATGCCAAGTTGTTTCTTTAAGTATGGGACCACGTTGAACAGTTACCTCAGTACTCACCTGAAAGTGCCTCTCTCCACATCCTGTCCACTTAGTCGGACGTGGATCCCTTCTTTCAGAACAGAGCCAAAAGCCATGTATTCTGCTAAGGCCCAGTCAACAACCCTGTTCTTGGTCATTTCCAAACGGGCTCTCAAAATCCGAGAGAGTCCTACATTGGAATAAAGACCAGAATAAATATCCACTTCAGAGAAATTTTATAGTCATATTACATTCACCTTTCCCCTTCCTCACTGGCTCAGTTAAACAGAGATCCTAAACAGGACCTACAAATTTATTTTTCTAGAACTGAACTGCTAGCAAAGTAAAAACACTTGTTTCCCAGGCAAAAGGTTGCATAATGTTCATACCTTGTTTTTGAAGAAGAAACTAAGATTGGTTGTGTCCGAAACTACTGAGGACAATTAAAAGACTCATGGTGAAAGACTTTCTAAAGATCTATTTTCAAATCTCTAGCACAAGTACTTTTTATATGAGACTGAAAATATCAGCAATTTGGTTTGTGATTTTTTTTTCTTCACTCCTTTTCTCATTTTTTCTTGTCATTTGTCTTATTGGACTTTTGGAGATGCTATAAAGTGAAACAGGCTGGATTGATCAATACTATAAATATCATATAAATAGGAAAGTGTAGCAGCTGCCAACAGATTTTTCAGTTGGTAACTAATAGTTGTTTTTTTAGTGATGTTATAAGACCAACTTACCTTTTTAATTAGAATGTCTAATACTAAATTTTATTGGGTGACTGCAATTTCTAATTTATCAGTGTCATAATGAAGTGCACAAATGCATAAAAGAGTTTTAAAGTTTATCCCTTAATTGCATCTGCTCAACAAGCCTGCAATTGGTAACTGGGAATGCCCTATCATGATTACTTGTGTTTAATTGTCCCAAAGGGACACAAACACATAGAACATCTACAGCAGACACACTTTAGTCCTTGATGGATGGTTCTAGAGAAGAAAGATTAGCTAGGGATTTAGTACAGAAAAAAAAGCCCTTCTTCCTGATCCTAAGTATATATCCTACAAGCCAACAAAAGAAAAAAGATCCCTAAAAATGTCTCCATGTTTCCCATGGAATGAACACATTAATACTCCTGGGAGCTGCTAGATTTCCACCCAACCAGGAAGTAAAATTATCTCAGAAGTATCTCTTTACTTTTTTTTTTCTAATTATTATTTACTCAGAAGTAAAGGCATCTCAGATATGGTGTTGGGACTCCTCAGTGAGACAGGCACAGTAAAATTCTTACTAGAATAGATGCCAAAGTCAGAACTCAATCTCTTCAGAGCAAAAGCTAAGACTTTTTTGAAAAAAAAAAGCTGTATTCATGCTATCATCAGTGCTAAATGGTAAGGTGAAAGAAAAAGTGTCAGAATTTGCCCACACAGTGTCCATTCAGCTGTACTAAAATTCAGCTCATAGCAGATCAGCAACATTGCCAGGTCTGAAAAGTCCAAACTATATTTCTGAGCAGAAAGTAATCTATCTACAAGACAAGTACCTTCAGCGGACCTGAAATTATCTCCAGTTTTAGCATTAGAAAACCCCAATTAATAATGCTTCCTGAGGTGGGTATCTTACTTCCCAGTTAGTCCCACAAACATGCTGCACAGAGGCCTGCATTTTCCACAAGGACCTGAAGAATGAAAGGAGGTATTAAGGTTACAAAGAAACTTTCACCTCCCTCAGAGGAAAATCTATTTTAATGAGGTATGGAACAGAAGTGGTGTGATACTGTAAGTAAATTACACTGAGAACAAGCAGCTGGACCTTAACTGTCACATTTTCCTTATCCATGGAGCAGAAGAGTTGAAGTAAAGTCACAGGCATTTTCCTCTTTGGGAAAAGGCCTAGCAATAATTTCTGTGCAGAAATACAGAAACGGGGCAAGAAATGGAGTCACTAGGAGATACAAAGAGTCCAGCTAACCTGAGTGTATTTTGAAGTCTTCGACTGGCACTGAACTAGCTACATTGCCAATGTGAGTCAGCAGGTCTTCAGAAATCCCAGTTGGAGGACAAGACATGCTCTTGGGTTCTCCATCCACATTAAAGAATCCTGGAAGTAAAAGGTTTGGTGAATGTTCAAGGACAGTTTAAGAGATATCTGTATTATCTACAATTTATTTAAAAACTTGTAACTCTTAAATGACAATCTAAGCAGCAGACTAAACCTAATTCTTCACCTTTTGCTGAGAAACACAATAATTTTGATTGTCTGCATGACAACAGAACTTATCTTACAGGCACACAATGATCTGTTTTGTTTCTGCTTTCACTCCCTGTGAAGTCCAACTACGTGGGCAGAGGCAGCCAATAAAAGGCACATGGCACCTCAATCCCTCATACAAAAATAAAATAAAGAGCATGAGACATGCTCCTTCTTCCTGACAGCACAGGCAGTTAAGAGTACAGAAAGCCACTTCTCTGTTAAACTGGGAAGACATCTTTTTCAAAGTCACACCTTACTTTACATGTTTTTTAAGAAACATATTCAGGTTGATCTGGCAGAATGCTGTGTTTCCTATTAGCAGAGGCAAATCAAAGGTCACGTAATTCCATTTTAAAAGCAACACTGTCTGATAAAATCTATTTAAATCCTGGATTACGGACTCAAAATAAAAGCATACTCAGATAACACTAGGATAATGAAAGGACACTTCTTACCAGGCCAAGGTGAATCAAGCCAGTGCTTGATATGTAGGATCTTATTATCCTTAGATCTAGTATATGCTTCTTCACATATTCTGTCATACTTTGCAATTTCTTCCTGTAAAACAAATCATCTTTTTTAAAATGGATAAACATAACACCCTTGTATCTTAGAGGTTACACCTATCGTTCAGTAGGATAACACATTACTCTAAATAAATTATTTAGTTAACTGGATTGGTATTACAGAGGGGTGTACAAAGAGCTGAAGATGCAAGCATTACTCTAGAATGAGACAGAACTGAAGTATCAAATATTCACAGTCATACTTCTAAGACCAGAACCATCCAGCTCTCATACTCCTGGCTACAGAAGCTGCTAACGACTGGAAAAGAACTGAGACAATTAGTCTTTCTGGGAAGGTCTGGCTAAGAATCTGCTGAGCACACCTGTCAAGGCAACAGATACAATGTCATATTCTGTAGAGGCAGAATGCATCTGCAATATCTATGTTTTAGTCCAAAATCACGCTCAAGCTATGAAGCCAGCTAATCTTTAAAGGAATTAATAGCAATGTTGAGCTCAGTCTGTATAGCAAAACATCCCTCCAGGATCCCGGATCCAGTCATCAAAGCTGGCACACTCTTAAAATGATTCAGGAAAGCTACTTCTGCATGAGATGTGATCACTCTTGCAGATAAAAGAATCCACTTAGACAAACTGCTTTTGTCTTGATCTGCAATGTTATGCCACTACATAGTTAGCCACATCTTCTCAGAAGGTCCTTTGTTGCAGCTGCACTCTACACATTAATTTTCAAAAAGGTTAAGGTAAAGACCTAATGAGTCTAATAGTGGCACCAGACTCCACACTTCATCCTTCTGTAATACTTCAAATGATCTCCGAACTTTGTTGAATTTTTGCAAGAAAATAAAAAGGTTAAAGTTCTATTGCAAAGTCTGCCAAGGGTATCAATGTGAAGCTACAATTATACAGTTATATCTATGGGTGTCTTGCTGCTGAATCAAGGCTCTAGAGATGAAGAGTAGCTGACAAATACCTCTATTTTCCATACTTATCTGATCACCTTTGACAAATCTCAAAACTGAAGCAAATTTTTTCAGTGCAATATGTATTACTTACTTTAAGAGTACTTTGAGTCCTTTTGTTACAACAATACTATCTATTTCACATGAAAATCCAAACCAAATTGAAACAAATTGTGAAAGAGTGAAGACTTATTACAGTAATGAAAGAAAAGTTTTCAAGTAGACAGCATACAGTAACAGTTCTTTCTACTGATAGCTCCTTAGGTTTCCTTTAATTCTGTTGATGTGTACCTCAAACTCCTGCAGTGTCACAGTCCCATCTGCAATCAGTTTGTCAGCATACTTCTTCAGCACTGGCACCTGCTTATGGATCTGCTTGTACATTAGAGGCTGGGTGAACATGGGCTCATCCATTTCATTGTGCCCTCTCCTACGGTAGCAAACCTACAAAGGGAAAGATTGTTTCTGTTGGTAAGGAAAAATGTAAAATGAAATCTTTCCATTTCATAGTTTTACAGATACTTTAAGAGGTTTATGGTATAAAAAACATTTGTGGCTTCTTGTGAGCCTGTTAGTTGTTTGTTTTTTTAAATGAGGACAGCAAAGGCCTTTAAAATCAAATGTTTCTTGACTGGACCTTCCAAGCCACAGAAAAATAAGAGAGTAGTACATAATGCACAGAATGAAAAGTTAAGAAAACCAAGACTTACCAAGTCAACCACCACATCTTTATTGAATGTGTTTCGCCATTCTGCAGCTACACTGCACACATACATCACTGCTTCAGGGTCATCAGCATTCACGTGAAAAATGGGAGCATTGACCACACGGGCAACATCAGTAGGATACGGAGATGAACGGGCCATCCGGGGGTCTGTGGTGAAGCCAATCTAAAAATGCCAGAAACTTCTATTAAAATAATCTGGGCACCACCTCCTACTCTGGTGTGAATGCTTCAGGTTTGCATTTAATAGTCATTTAAACAGCAGAAGCATCAGCTTTTCAGTTTGGCTAGCTAGCTTCTTTTTACTCCCTTAAAAACAAACCAAAGCAAACCTAATCCAATTAGGTAAAACAAATTGAGTTAAATAAATGTAGGCGATAAAATATTACCCACTTGGAGGTGCTAGATACTATGATCATTTTCAGAAATATCCCAACCATTTTAATAAGCAGAGAGGACAATGCACCCAGCAAACAACAATCTAGAATAAAAAGAAATAGGAGAACAACTATTCAGCAGACAAGTTGATTGGAAAATGCTCTACTTGTTACCTGGTTGTTGACCACAACGTGAATAGTGCCATTTGTGGTGTAAGATGGGAGGTCACTGAGATGAAAGGTCTCATAAACCACTCCTTGTCCTGCAAAGGCAGCATCCCCATGTAATAGTATGGACATAACCTAAGAGGGAGAATTAGACACATACATCCACACTTACATTAGAAAGCAAAACTGCAATTTAAGCTTCTCAGCAGGACTTCTTTGCTCCATATTTCTGTAGTGCTTATAAAATAGAATGGTATTTTTATAATACACCATAAATTTCTCAGCATTTGCTCAGTTTGCAAACAAAAGAAAGCTTCAAGCCCAGTTCCTCAAGTTACCCTTGAGGTACCGAAACCTTATCTAGTTCAACGTGTGATATATCCCTTTTGTGAAGGGGAGGAGGTAGAAGATTCTGTGATACAAAACTACCGGTAAATTATTTTTATTCAAAATACTATGAGAAGTTACTATATTAAACAATCTTTACCTTTTTCCCTGCTGTATCCCCTCGATAAAACTGCTCCGCTTTTGTTTTCCCTTGCACAACAGGATCCACTGCTTCCAGGTGAGAAGGGTTAGCCATCAGGGACAGAGTGATTTTCTTGTTTGTTGCTCGGTTGATCCTCTCATGGTACATTCCCAGATGATATTTTACATCTCCAGATCCCTAACACGCAAGATGTAATCATGATTGAGGTATGCACCCATACCTGCTGCATCTAATTCACTATGCCTAAAATTTGTGCTTCAGTCTGAAAAATACATCCAGCTAATTGCACATCAGTATGAACTATGGGTTTGACACTGTAATTCAAATTGGAACACTGTCTCTATTCTATTACCTTACTGTTGTCATCCAAGGTTGAATAAATACTTACGGAATATTGATCCTCATTTCATTTATATAAAACAAAGAAAGATGACAGAGTTCATAATCTCTAAGCAAACTCTTACTCTGCAGTCATTCCTGAGATATCTTCTGCATGTTAGAGGTACAACATAACTTTTACATTTGTTAAGAAATCCCACCAAATCATGTTCCTCAAACTAGAAATAAGGAATTGCATTTCAGCAGCTGATAGTGCTATTTTCATAGTAACCATGACCAAAACAACTAAAAACTACCTTGAATGTTGACCTCTCTGTACAAATCTATTGAGAAAACATCTTACCTCATCAGCTGCTTCAAGTTTGGGATCAAACTGACAGAAGATCTGCTCCAGCTCTTTTCGGATTACGTTAGCCAATACATTCAGCCGACCTCTAAGAATATTCCAAACACAATTATGTCTCCAAAATGGTAGTAACAGAGCTAACAGTATAAAACTTACAAAATCTGCAAACCACTGTCAGAAATTTGCAAAAGTTCACATCAAACTTTTGGACCTGAAACCCTTGGTTCAACTCTTCTTCCCACTGCAAATTCCCTCCAATGGACTCCCTCAGATGTTTTATAACACATAGTTATCTAAGTGAATTTTGTAGCTATCTAGCGGTCTTTATATAATCACATTAATAATTAGTTACGATAGACTGCAAAACTTTGTTAATAAAATTCCAGAATTTGTCTTAACACAATAAGCCCATGTGTTGGGCTGTTTCCATTGACATTACCTATGAGGCATCCCCATTATAACATATTCAATTCCCATTTCACTGGATTTATCAATGATGGTCTTAAGTGCAGGAATCATCACTTCACATCCTTCCAAACCAAATCTCTTCTCAGAAGACCACTTGCGAGCAAGGAAGTCTTCAAATCTTTGCCAAAAAGAAACACAAAAAAACAAGAGAGAGCGTTTGTATTAAGATAATGTAGCAAATACTGTCAAACATCTTTTAGCAAATCAAATTACATTACACTGTTTTAAAACACTGGTGAATACAAGTTTTTAGGCCTCTGGAATTAAGTCACACATAGGGAGGAAGACACAGGAAAGAATTAAGTCTTCTTTCTCTTCCATCTGAAAAGTATTGACTAGGGCTTTGAAACAATGAAGTCTTCACCTCAGACCAAATTCTCTTCCCAAGTTAAACTCTGGTCTCATGTACACAAATACTGACCACTGGGAAGGCAGAGTGACAGCAAGGGAGTCTCTTCTATGGATTGAAGAAAACACAACAGAGAGCCTGTGTGAAATACTTGCACCAAACCAGAGCAGAAAGCATGCCTATTCCACAGGTGCCATTCAGTGGCAGGGCTCCTCACACTGTGTGATGTAACAGCTGGGAGTGTGCCAAGAACTAGGACACTGGTATCTCTGCCTCAGCTTCAGCAGCAGAATGATGTCAATCCCTGACGGCTCTGTGTTCTTTCATTCCTTAATGCATTTGAGCCAGAGGCAATGCAAGTGGTTAAAAAGTACCTTTTAACAAATGTTGAAAGAATTGTATGTTGTGAAGCTTGGAGATGCAAAAGGCAAAAAAAATACATCTTCATGAAAGTAACTGTATCTGTGCAACGTCTTGACTCATAACACTACCATAATCCATTAATACTCAGCTTATTCCTCACTTAGAATGCTGACATTTACCTCTTTAATTGGAATCCTGAAGGCAGTGAAGTGAATTGTTGCCAAAAGACTCTCCTTAGCTCACCCATCAAGACCCTTACAATTCAGCCATCTAAGCAACAAGCCAGACCCTCAGCTGAGCTATTCTGCCAGAATTCCTCAGGGAAGTCTGTGGGGCTATGCCAGCTTATATAAACTGGAAGTGGGGTCCCATGGGAACAGCAGGTCCTACAGGGTGAATCAAAGCAGTGTACATGCTGCTTTCTTCCTCTTTGCAGCTCCAAGTTAAGCTAGTACTGGACAAGCAGCAAGTTCATTATTTGAGGCAAACTGCCACTAAGTGTGCAGAACTAGAGGGTTTCAGTCACATCTTGCAAGTTCCCCACATGCCACTGTGAGGGCACAAAGGCTGGCAGCTCACCCACTGTCACTGCATGCATTCTGTACCCAGTGAGGAACACATCTCATGAGAGGGATAATCTGAAAACGTTTGACCCTGCCAGATCAGACTCTAACATGTTTACTAATGCATATACAAAGTAGCTCAAAAATGTACAGCAAGTATTTTATAGAAGGAGGAGTTAAAAAATTACTCTTGCTCAATAACCTGTTGGTGAAAACCACAAAGGATGAGAAATCCAGCTTCAAAATTCAGCTTCAAGTACCTGAACTCTGTAGTACTTGGAATGAACATTTTTGAAAACGGTATCCTGGAGCAAAACAATGAAAACCTGCTTTACAAAGCCAGAAATCTCAAAAGCACAACCAAGTTTTCCACAAAACCAGATCATTTTTCCTAGATCATTTTAGAACCATAGAATAAAATGTGCACTAGAGATAGTTGGATAGAATTTTTTTTAATTAGTTTGGCAGAAGATGAACATTTTGCTCCTTCGTGCTACTAGAAACTCTAGATATTTCCACAGCTTAGGCAGAAATAAAAGCACAAATTCTTGTCTTAAGATAAATGGAGATGGTTCATACTGAGGACCTGTTAAATAAACTTACTCAACTGTAATATTCACTTGACCATCAAGTGACATTTTTATTTCTGTTTAAATGAAACTTTTAATCAAACATACAATCTTGCTGCAATATTGGCAAACAAAACAATTGGCAAAAATATCTTTTGACACCTCCAATGAGCACTTCATTTTTAAGTCTTTGAACATGGAAGCTTAACCACAAAATGTGCCTTTATGAATCTCTGACTCTTGTGTTTATCAAAGGACATGCAAACTGTTTCAGACTGTAAAAATTGGCATAAATCTTGTGTCTGAGAACTCTTGTTCCAAGGGTAAGAGGATAATTCAGTCTCTGGGATCACAGTATTTCCACACAGATAGCCACAATGGGAGCAATCAATAAGCTGTTTCCAAATGTGCTTTCTTACATTGCAGAGACTAAAACTGCCGCTGCCAGGTCATGCAGCAGTGCAGCTCATCTTGGCACATCTCAGAAGGAAAGGGCAGAAACAGACCTTGAAAACACATTACAACATTGCTCTCACACCTGTTTTCTGAAATATGCCACTAAAGGCTGGGCAAGCATTACCAAACACAACCTGCCTTTTAGGATAATGGAACAGTAAAAGTCACAACACAGCCCCTGACATGCTTTCGTTTGATATCGCAGCCAGGTTAACTGCACCCACCTGGACTCCAGATTTCACCGAGTCTATTCACCTCTGCAGTTTACAGATGGCACCAGCTCCCACCCAGCAGTCACAGAGCAGCTTCCCAGCACCACCCCAGTACCTCATTGAGCGCACCAGCCTGGCCAACAAAGTCCTTTTTTCCTCATTAGTAAACTTCATCACTCCCGGCGTCTCAAACTTCTGACGGATCCACTGGCACTGCTCCACATCATTGATGAACATGAACTCCAAGCCAATGTGTTGGCAGTAGGTATTCTAGGATGTGAAAACAGCAACAGAGAAACTTTAGGAGCTAATGGGTTATATTCTGTTACTCTTCTGAAAGCTATCTTGTCTTCTTCCGCTTCCACAATATCTTCCCCACAATAATTCTGTATGTGAATAAATTATTTTACTGAATCTGGTTTTGTGACACAAAGTTTTCTCTACAAAGTAACATTTCAAAATCTTGAAACTGGAATGTTTCCACTTGGTGATACACTCAAAATAGGCCAATAAGCCTGCCTTATACTGACTGGCATTTCACCTAACTCAGTACTGTTCTTACAGGTGTAGTACAGTCTTTTCTTTAGATGCACCAGCAAAGATTTCAAGTAATTTACCAAAATTAACCCTGTCTTCTTCAAATGTCACCTGGAATCAAGCAATAAAGACAGTGAGAAGACAGCTATGAAGTCTCATGCAATATCTGATAACCATGAAGTTTCAGAAACCTGGATATTTGAAAAAGAACCCAAACAGCTGAGAGCAAAGAAAGAACATGCAAAGACACAACAGAATATTTACCTCCTTCACCTTTTACATTTTCTTTTTCTTAAGACTATTCATCAGAAAAAAGTGTCCAAAATCCAAGTCAACAGACATAAGACCTAGTATGAGTTTGAGACAAAACCACTCCAAACATATAGTATGTGCTCTCTACTGCCTCTAAAAAGGAATCGAATGTTAATTTCAATTAAAAAAAAGAAAAATAGAAAAAAGAGATAGAAGAGGAAACCAGAGGGTTATCTCTCCTTAGCAAAAATCAGTTTCTTTCAGGCTCTTAGATTTTGCTATTGATTTTGTTGATTTATTTGCACATTGCACTTTTAAGGATTATCTCTTGAAAATTGCTACACAGATAAGATAGAAGTGCAAAATCAAAAAAAACCTGAAGAAATACAGAGATCAAATACACAACAGAGATAATGTGTTAACAATTTACCAGGCTTCAGCTAAACCAATGTAAAAGTCAAACAACTGAGAATACCCAAGACTAAGTCACTCAGCAATCTATAATTTCATTACCATTCCCACCTGCTGTTTTGCTATTTGGAGTTCACCTCTAATGATATTTATTCCTTCAAATTAGTTTTGCTTTAAATTATTTCAGCTCTGATGACTTTCTGTGGCATAAACCTTATCACCTGTCAGATAATGAAACTCTACAAGAATGATTGGGCATGGAAAACAAGGACCAGCACTGTCTACAAGCTACAGCTGGGCTCTCATGAATTTGGTGCCCAACCTTCACAATTTTTCTCAAGTAAAAGTCTCACTGAAGCTGGGGAACTGAGGGCAACCACTGAACATCCTGAACACTATATATATAGGTGTTTTATCTTAAAAGACAATTTCTAAAGCCTCTACTCCTTTTAAACAATATCAGTTCTTGATGGAGTGAGGGCTCGAATTAGCATTCTACCTCTTTTATACTCATCCTTAATCTATGTATTTCAGATATCCAGGTAATGAAACCAGTGGTGCTGCTACCTCTAGAAACAGTACAAAGGTTATTTTTCGTGTAATCTGAATTCTTTACATTCTCTATTAATAATTGACAAATGATAAAGGGTTTTGTGACTGACAGCTGGAAGAAGTTCACTTTGGTTTGGATGAAAACAATCACAAATTCAAACATGTCCCACTGACCTCCAGGCGTTTGATGATCTCTCGTAAAGAAAGACTGTTCTCATTTCCTCCTATGAAGGTGGTTGTTGGCAGCTGAAACACTTTGTCCAAATCTGATTCATGCAAACCATAAAACCCTACAACAGGTACGGTATTGATTTGCAGAGCAGGGCAGGAGACAAAAAGGAAACCAGCATTGTTTTTCAAACCATGGCAATTATGTTTAAAAGCAACATTAGAAAAGAAGGTACCAGAATAAAAATTGAAAATGTGAATATTTTGAAGGTATCCACTGGTAAAATGCACTTTTTGCTGGATTTTAAAATGAATGTTTTAATTAAATAGTCATTGTTTGCTTAGAAGTATAAACCATTCTTTCTTAAAGACTTGTAAAATGAAGAAGGGTAAAATAGCTTCTTACAATTGTAAGAAGCAAACGTGTAATACTTATAATACACTTTACATGTGGTTAAAGAAAGTTATATATACACTAAAACTATTTCACAGAATTTCACAGAATACTCTGAGTTGGAAGGGACCCACAAGGATCATCAAGTCCAACTCTTAAGTGAATGGGCTGTACAGGGATTGAACCTGAGACCTTAGCACCATGCTCTCATCTCAATGGTTATCTGTGTGTGCATACGTGAAAATATTTTAAAAATTAATACCAGCATCTCTATTTTTAATTTTGAACTCTTTATCTTGGTTTCAGATAAGCAGCAGACATCCACTTTAACACTGATAAAACAGCCTGCTCATGACTCTTAAATCAATAAAGAACAGTGCTCTGTATTCCCTGTTAAATGACTTTTCTGAAGACAAAAATGAAGCAGCAATTTAAAGATGAAATAATAATGGAACTTAGCATTTAGAGTTGAAGTCAGGCCATGGGACTGTACTGCCACCACTTTTATTATACAGAATTGTCAGTAAATAACACATTTAGTGCTTTAAAAATAATATATATTTAAAATATTAATTTTTGGTTTAATAACAATTTTAATAATGTATTAAAATTTCAAGCCTGGAGCGCCCAAAAAAGGGTAGGTATCGCCACTGCTCCTTTTTGGTATCGTAAGGGTTTTTCCCAGCAGGAGGGAAGAGAGATACAGGGGATGACGGGGCTTTAGTGTCATTTGAAACAAAGCAGTACTAACATCCCATTTATTTTTGTCTTTTGCTGACTCTCCCTCAGACTTCACAGGCTCTTCATGTTCTATCATGCGTAAACCAGAACACGTACAGGAGTGATCTGGGCACACACAGAACATCTGTGCTCTGTACTGCAGCACCACATATTTACTGAAGCGTCACCTCGTGTTTAAAGAGATACAACCTTACTGAAATCCTGAAAGCAATTCTATAACTTGAATCATGCAGTAGGTACACCTGTAACTACATGCATTTTAAGAAGCAACTCCCAGAAGAAACTTCCTACCACAAGGTTTCTCAAAAAGAAACCAGAAGATGGGACAAAAACTGCATAGGAAAACCAAACACTAAAATACTTTCTGTAGTGCCAGAGACCTTTCATAAATTTCCTGCCTGGAACATTCAAGGATAGACAACAATGAAGAAATGTGTACTAACATGCTAGCTGTCACCCATGCTCCAAACTATATTTACTCAGTAAATGTCTAATGCATTTTCTAGTAGGTACTTTCCTTTAATTAAAACTGACAAACTTCACAGAGAACACCTAATTAATTTGTGTAAGCACCTCTCTATTTACAGTCTTAGGCACTCCACTGCCTTTATACAATCAGAACTGCTTCTTTCCCTACCACCAGAAATAGAAAGCACAACAGCAATGAGGCAATGGATGTGCTTACGGTAAAAGTAAGCAGAATGTGTTTTATCTACTTGCACTATGTTTTATATCTGGTCCAAAAAGCTTCCCAACACATCAAAGGAAAATTGATTCAGTGTCTTCATCAAGTAGAAAACTACTTTTTAAACAAACCAGGCAGATTGAAGAGTAGAGAAAAATCAATCAGTTGTTTTTTTATTCAAGCAGAGAGAGTCAAAGAAATTGGTCCATGCAATTTCTCAGAGACATGCCCTCCTAGCAACAAGAACTACCTCTACAAAAGCAGACCCTTGTGCACTACACTCTTCCAGCAGTAAACTAAAGTGACCACCATTGGATTATATCCACAAGCAAAGAATTCTACACTTTCCATGTTTTCTTCTGATAACTTCAAACAGACTTCTTCAAGGACATACAGAAGGAATAAGTTCCAGACTATAGCTCCCTTACAGACTCTCAAAGGCACTACTTCATGATATCAGCAAGGAGAAAAGGTGGAAGCTTCCCTGAAATGTGGCATCCCTGCCTATGGAGCAGGGGTCGAATTAGATGATCTTTAAGGCCCCTTCCAACCCAAGCCTTTCTATGATTCTGTGAAACATCTGATTAAATCACCTCAGGCCAATGAGACAAGACAAGTGTGCACTGCAAATAAGAAGACAGAGAGCATACACACCAAGCTTATCAATTGTAGTAATTAGGTCAGATGGAATAAATGAATCCAGGTCTGCATCCAGAATTCCAAGGGGATCTAGCTGAGCCACATGATGACCACGGATCTGAAAAGGGAAGAAAGTAAGAGAAAAATGAAATCACACAAGTCACAGGGAAAAATTCATTGATATCTCTCCACAATATACATATATATATATAAGCCATTAAGTCAAATAAGCAAACACCACTAATGTAATAAGAGGGTCACACCTTTTCTCAAGTTTTCCCATAACAACAAGAAATAAGCATTATATTGCTGGATACCTACATGACCTCGATTAAAAATTAATGAATAAACATTAGAACATAATATTTATTTTGTCTGACATACAATTCAACTCAGATTACACTGAAGTTTAAGTGAAGAAAGTTACTAAAGATAGCTCTCAATCTCTGGGTAAAATTTAGAAACTATGACTAGTCTATTTGCCAATTCAGTCGTTTTGTATTTCTGCCTGAATCTTCCTTTCTGCACCTGCAGAATACTAAAATACAGCATTGCTAACCTAAAACACAGATTGGTGGTGAAGTATTTATATTGGTAGTGAAAGGATTGCTCTCCCTGAGCTCTGCTCTGCATCAGATAGCATCTGACAGCATCCATTTTCATTCATGAAACTTCGGAAATTTGATCTATTAAAAAAATTGACATTCAAGACACCAAAGAACACAAATTGAGTGGGGAATTTAGCCAGCTTTCAGTTATCAGTATGACTGCTGTCAACACATGCCACAAGTTGCTATAAACTAGGACCTTACATTATCATATAACATTGCTACAGAAGAAATACATAATTGATCCATTAGAGCAACAAACATAAAACAATTTTCAATATGTCTCTTATGTGTGACTCATATACCAAACCAACTCATTAAAGGCTTTGTTATAGATGAATATATAGATGAATATTTTCTCCTTAAAATTTTTCTTTTTTAATGACAAATTCAGATCACTTGGGTAGAATTTTATTCACGTTACTAGCATCCTAATTGTCCCTTAAAAACAAAAAACCGAAATTGTAAACTGAAATATTTATAGTGAACTGTATCACACAGTAATAGAGTATATTTGAAGTGTGGCTCATCAAGAAGAGACTTGTAAAAACATTGCTCAAGTACTCTGTGTTTGCAGGAGACTTCATAACAAAATGGTTCCCAGTCGTAAGAAAACAGAAACGAGGCACCTTTTTTAGAACCATCAGCCCTGTAAACTCAGCCTGACTTCTGCAATTCTTTGCATCTCGTGAATCACCAGTAATTAAACTCTGACAGGCCAAATGATGCCCACGGCAACATCTGTGCCATCTGACTGTTTACAGCAGCACAAAGTCTATCTGACTGGAACTAAGCAAACAATTCTGTCCCAGCATCGTCAACAGGAAATAATTCACCTCTCTAAGTTACATCTGCTCTGCAGCATTAATAGGACGAG
Source organism: Sclerurus mexicanus (assembly GCA_013396755.1). Lineage (NCBI taxonomy): Eukaryota > Metazoa > Chordata > Aves > Passeriformes > Furnariidae > Sclerurus > Sclerurus mexicanus. The sequence goes on along the minus strand of VWZF01001556.1, from coordinate 116,711 downwards.
GAAGAAGACCAGCAAGAATGCCAAAACCCAGGAGAGCAAATCGGTAAAGTGATATGCCACACTACATTCCAGGAGCCGTTTGGTCTTTAACTGACAGTATTTTCCTCAGTATCAAGCTATTTTTAATAACTTCTACTACTTTCACTGGATACAGGAAACAGTAACATCTACAAAAATCAGAGATCAACCTTGTGGAAACACATGCATAGAAAATTTTCATCAATTGCCATAACTTTGACTAAATGCAAGTACAGACTACCTGAAGCTAGACTTTAAAATCATGACTTCTAGACTAAGATCCAGAGAGAATAAAGAAAACAAACATAAACCCCTCAAGATAAAACAAAAAAGCCTCACCCCAGCACTGTACTATAAAAGAAAACTTGACAAATTAATTTCTTTAGACTCGCTTTTGTTAAGCACACACATTTCACTGGAAATCCTTGTCTCAGCGTGCCCAGTGCTCCACGTTAGAAAAACCAATAGATTAACTGCCTTTTCAGAAGTCCAGCTCAACAGACCACAAAGCAGCTTACCACAAAAAACATAAAACACTGACAATTTTGAGAAATGAAAATTCTGTATCCTTCTCCATTTCATTTCTTTATCAGGCAAAGGAAGGCCACAAATTATCATAGCCCTTCAACACTGAACTGAGAGGGTATTAAATACCTTTTAAAAAACAGACAGTTGCCTCAGGCAATCCTCTTTGATTGTTTCCTGCAGACACATGGGTGCCTGCCATTTATACAGACATTTCTGTTCCATCACTTGACTTGGAACGCACACTCTTTCAAATACAAGGAACAAAATGGCAATCCCTGAACTATGTTCAAGTAAATCATGTCAAAGCAGCTTCACATTCTCCAATTTTCTCTAATTCTTCACCAAATTTTTACTGCAAGCAAAAGTGGTTGTTTTCTACATACCTATTTCTAAGTAAATTTTATATATTCTTTATATTCACAAACATTTCTACTCTTTTACACCTCTCCAACTCAATGGTGACAATGCCTCTTATTCTCTGATGACGTCAAACAGGAGTTAAAGTCCTGAAGGCATTGCAGAACAGATCTGCTTGAATCAAACTGTAGAAAAACACTGTTTGCAAAGGAGAGGCCCTCCCACACCTACCCCAAAGTACACTTACTTGGTATGCTCTTATCAAAGACTGCACAGCAAGGTGATCTTCAACAACCTTTTCAGCTTTACCCGGTGTCTGGGCCAGGCCATGGCTCTGAAGAAATGATGCCTTTCTTTCCAGCTGCTCTGGCAGATGGGGATCATGTGCTTGGCCAATATTAGCATTTCGGAAAAACAAATCCCAGGACTGGGCATATGTACAGAGAGGAAGAAGAAAAACTTATTACCTCGAAGAGAAGTCTCAACCAAAAGCAGGTTTTTCAAGGTGCAAACGCACCACATTACAGTGTTAAGTACCACTAAGAGCCAGTAAAAAGAAAGTACTGTGTCCAAATCTTGGCAGCAACTGTGCGTTTTATTTACACAGAGCCCTTTTCCTCTCATTTCTTACACTGTGCTTGCTCAGTGGAAAATTCTCCACCACATACGAGTGCAAAACATCTTCACATATTACCCATTCACACAGCTCTTTTTAACTGCAGTATTTATTCAGGCAACCAGGAACGGGTATGATGCTATGCAGCCAGTAAAGAGTTATCAAGCCTACAACACACAGAACCTTAATAAAAGAAAGTAATCCATTCCTTTAATGATACTTATAGAATTTACAATACTTCAAGACACTCAATACACTCAATTAGAATCAGCTTTTAAGGGTTTTTCTTAAAGAAACAGTTTAAAAACACTTAAAGTCTTTTTGAGTGAGGCTTTCTTTCTAAGATCCTTTCCTCACCAGCTTAGGTCACCTTACTGTGGAAGAAACTATGAACCTGGTTCCAGGGGCAAGTCGTAACTGTAGAAGAGCTCTTGTTTCAGAAACTGAATCACAACAAGCAAAAGATCCTTTTATTTCCATCTGTGCTTTTACACAAGCTACTTCACTCACGTATACCCAAATATTGTTTTCCTGAACTTTCCATTCTAATGAGGTGGTCACTGCACCAGACTGGTATTAGACATATGAATGCTAACAGAGATATGGGATAAAACATCTGAGATGCTTATACTCAGCAAAGAAGGAAGTCTGCAGTAGCAGGTAGCTAAGCAATACTTGTGCCCAGCTTACAGTTTCTATACAAGGTAATGAAAGTTCATAAAACACTTCCCTCAACTGGCTAACTTCGGAAAAAAAGGAAGACATTTCAAAACTTTAAATTCTTTATGACTGGAATAGAAGAATTGTAAGAGATAAATTTAATTTTGTACAATGCATGTTATTTACCCTGCCTGTGATGTTCAAAGGAACACATTTCAAGGAACCAACTGCCAGAAAACACAAAAAGCAGCCCAAGGAGTTTGTTTTAAAAAGATTACTTAATATATTTGTTACAGAACATACAAAAGATTCAAAATAATGTAATACAAATGAGACAACAGAAATATATCTGTAAAATCCTATTTTCATTAAAAAATATCTTCACATTGAAATTTCTACAAGATTTAAGGCATTCAGAAATGCCATGAGAGGGGCAGCATAAAAGAGCTAAACATCATCCAATCTTCCAAGTTCAAGTTATGGAAGTGGGGGTGACTCACTGAACCCGTGGATGAGAACCTTACCATTAGCATGAACTCACTGCCCAAGAAACACTGCTTTAATGCACCTCTCTTATTTCCCACAAAGCTGCATTGATACGAATACAGTAAACTTAATTTATCACTTTGCTCTTACACAGACTTCAGCTAAATATAGCTTAACTTTTATACACTGTGACAAATTAAGGCACACAGATGTGTGGTGGTCAGTTCCAGACACACTGATGAGGAATTCATTCCTCTCCCCTTCTCTCATTTACACCCATTTCCTGTACTGTCCTTACCTGACACCTTGCTAGTCACACTGAGATTAGAAGTCTGAATTTACATAACATCCTGTAAGTAGTCTACAAGAACCTATTAGCGTGACTGCATTTAGGCTGGGATTCTCTCTGTACACGTTCTTACTCTGTATTAAGAACAGAATTGTTATTCCATGCCTATACAGCATCCTGTCTGTTTTTCACTGTCTGGGATCTGCAGACACTCAATAACAATCCCTTTCTTAACTACTAAGCACCCTAAACTGGAGAAAAGATTTTGGCAATACACAGTTATTACTTTTTGTTAAACACTACATTTGGAAATTCCAAAAATACATTTGGATCCAGGACAAATCTGACATTTATTATTCATTTGAAGTCTTAATAAATACTTTCTTTTGCTTATGTTAAGGCTCCTTGCTTACTTTTTCCAACACCATGATATATATATATAATTATGATAGTAATGTAACTATTCCTTTGTTGAGTCAAAACCTTTTCATTCAGATGTAAAAGTCATCACAGCACAATTGAATATGTTTTCAGAACTGCTCGGCTGAGATGCTAACAAAATCCAAACAGACTTGGCCAACAAGTGACCTGTTTAAGGAGAATTAGCACAGGACCCTTTCTTCATGCGAACTCACTAACACAAAGAAAATGTTTACATCCGAAGATGCAGCCAGTTGGGACAGAAGGAACCCGCACTATTTTTTCCTATCACATTTTTGAACTTATTGATTTGTTGAACAGGCTTGACATTTAATCAGAGAGGAGGGAAAATACATCATTTGGCTACAGAAAATTAGTTTTTTCTAGATACACATCCATCAAAGCCTTTACAAATTTCTATACTGTCTTTCAAGATTGATACCAGATTATAGTCTTCAAGTCCTGTGTATCAATGTCAGTCTTTGGCAACAGCATTTGCCATGTGACTGAACAGACAGAAGACCAACTTGGTCTCACAGCAAACCTGCAGCTTCTCAAGTAAATTAGTGAAGTTCTCGTAGAAAATGGCAGAGGAGACTTGTAACAGAAAAATACATCTGCAAAATATAAACCTACAGTAGTGATAGATCATACTTTTTTTTTCCTTCTGTCAGCAAATCTATATTGTAGTTAACCATTATTTTCTTAAGTAATATAACACCATTCAAGTAATTCAGTGGCAACATTCTACTCTCATTTAATAAATAGTGCTGCACACAGAATAACAAGTAACATGTTTGTTACCCTGATGGTTTGTTTTTTTCCTAGTGACATCACAATATTTACCAACTGCAGTGAGGACAGTAAAGCCTTAAAAGACACACACTGAGCATCACTACATCACTTAAAAGAGAAAATAAACAAAATGAAATCAAAACAAAACAAAACCCCCACACTTTTTCCTAGTACATAAACCAAGGAAGAGATTACATGCTCACGGTAGAGCAGCTGCATACAGGATAACATGGCAGGCATTATGTACTCCATATCCAACCATGCAGTTTTGTAATTAATCTTGTGATAGTAATAACTGAGCCTTGTCAAGCTTCTCTCTTATGATCTATGGCCCTGACACCAAGCTTCAAGGAGAAATAATGATGCCTTTTTCAGAGACCACGTCATTTTATTCTCATTGTTGTTTTGACTACTCTAAGGAGAGGAAATTCAAAAGACAAGGAAAAGCAAGAAATCATCAGGAATGGATTTGCACAAAGAATAAAAGCTCCTACATATATACATGCATATTCCTTGAAATACAACCATGATATACAAAGAACAGAGAGATTCTTAGAAACACTAATTATGCTCATTGGAACGTGACAGCCATATTTTAAACATATTTTAAATAAGCATATGTGGGAAGACATGTCCAGACAAATCTTCTGAGAGTCAAATCATTAAGGGAGCCTTGATTAATTGGAGTCTCTAAGTAAAAGTGAGTAGAGTATGACTTTTAAAGCCCAGAAAAAAATGAGCTTTTCCATCTAATCAACTAGGAGGCACATCCTTTCTGAAAAGGGGCTACCCAAGAAGAAGAAATATGAGGAAAAATAGGACATAAAGAGGAAAACAAGAAAAGAGAATGTAATATCTAAACACCTAGCACCAACAGGCTCTCTAAACCATGTGGGACATACTGAATAAAACAACAAAATATGAGTAGCCTGCAGAGAGTCAAATTATTAACAATACCATAACCAACACCACATGGTATCTCTTGACATTATTTTCCAACACTTCCACCTCTTTCTACAGCAGAATGACAAATTCACAACTTGCCTACAATCATAAAATTATGGCATGAATGTTTCTGTATTTTTAAGAAAACGGGTTGATTTCAACCCTTAGCATTTTTAACCTGGTTTATAAAAGCCCGAATTGAACAATTTGTGTCAGCAAAAATCTTGGGAAGGTGCTTACAGGATTGGGCCTGTTTTGGATTTGAAAACTGGGTTGGTAATATAGAGATGTTTTTGTTACAGCTGAGCAGCATGCACACAGCATCACGGCCTTTTCTGCTCCCCACTCCACCCCACCAGCTGGGGGTGAACAAGGAGCCGGGAGGGGTCACAGCCAGGACAGCTGACCCCAAATGACCAATGGATATTCCACACCATATGACAGCATGTTCAGCATATAAAAAAGAACAAGGAAGGGGGATGTTCAGAGTAATGCATTTGTCATCCTAAGTCATCATGACATGTGATGGAACCCTGCTGTCCTGGGGATGGCTGAGCACCTGCCTGTCCATAGGAATTGGTGAATAAATTCCTTGCTTTGCTTTGATCATGCGCATGGCTTTTGCTTTCCCTATTAAACTGTCTTTATCTCAACCCACGTGTTTTCCCAGTTTTACCCTTTTGAGTCTCTCCCAGTCCTGCTTGTGGGGGTGCCCGAGTGGCTGCGTGGAGCTTAGTTGCCAGCTAAGGTTAAACCACAACAAAAATGCATCTTGAATTACCCGGGATCCACTCCCTAGGCCACACCTTACTCCACCAGTACCTTTACATTTCTCTGTCAATTCACTGCTGCTAATTTATCAGTCACTGTTCAACTACAAAGCACATCAGGATCCATCGTCAGGCTGTGCCAGACGAATTGGACAGTGCTTCGGCAGGACTTTTAGCATTTCCGCCTACTCCCGAGCACCAGCAAAATAACGAGCAGGTCAAATTTCTCCGGGGCTGAGTTCAGCACCCTGGCCAGCTCCGGGCGGCGGGAGCCGCGCTCCCGGCTGAGCCTGGGCTCTGCACCCGGGCTGCGTCCACCGAGGGCAACTCCTCACCCCCTAAGAGGATTGCAGGGCTTCCCAGCAGCGTAATGCACCCCGCTGCAAAGGGTCTGAACGAGGAATTCATCCTTCTCAAAGGAAAGAAGTTCACCACGAGCCGACATAATGTAAATAAAAATGATGTCACCGCAATGTCACCACACACACCCCTCGTGCGTAAGTTCATCCCTTCAGTGTTCTCAGTATAAAAGGGGTCATATCGATCTACAGCCCCCCACACATCATGAGGCCTTCCCAGAAATTAATTCAGTGCGCCCCCCACAACGTGCTACCAACTCCACACTGGCTGGAATTTCAGCTGGCAGTCTGGGGGGCTCAAAGTCAGATGGGAAGAGAGAAGGAGCCACTCCTGGAGAAGGTCTCTGAAGTTCCAAGTTGAGGTGTAACATAAAAGACCTAGGACCTATTTGCTATGTGAATAACAGTCAGTCTTCAGTGTTGTCACCGCAAATGTCAACCTCCAACAGGATTAAATTCATATACAACATCCAAAAAAAGTCCAGCCACAGAACTGCCTTTTTCAGTCTCCTTTTCTGTTTCCCCCACTCAGTGACCACCACTTCCTCACGCTGTAGACAGACTATCAAACTTAGAACAACTTCTACGTGGCATTTTGATATACCTGCCTTGAGACTAAGGGAACAGACAACCAATGTGGTAAACATTCTGGGCACAAATCACATTACTTCTCTAGAAAATTACTTGTCTGTATTAGAATTTATCAGCCTTCTCAGGAGCTTCTTAAGTTACTATCCATGTATCACCATAACAGAGCCTTCCTTGTCAGCAGAAAGACTCTTAGAAAATAGTCTATGTATTCTGCCCAAGAAAGGATTTAGGCAATGGATTTAAAGTTTTTTAAAAAAAGGAAACAAATGTATGTTGCCTGGAGAGGGAGAGAGACAAAATAAAATACTTTTCAAGATACTTGAGAAGAATCTTCTGACAATTTCAGATTCAGTTTTAAGCTTACAACTTCAACAGCTATGTAAAGGGAACTAAACATTCATATTCTTCAGACAGTTTAGAAGTACCAACATCAACACACATTATTTAAATATAACATATTCTCTGATACAAACTTATTACAATAAATCAAAAAATTATATGCATTTTATTCTTGGGACTTCTTGCAGATACAACTAATTACTTAATGGATTACTTGAAATACTTGAACAGCATGTCCATGGAGGAACGGAGGAACAAAGTTTCAGAGCAGCTTACTATTTCTGGTCTGGACTTCTCATTCTTTCCCCTCAGCTCACCATGCCTGTGGCTCCTTTGTACTTTTATAGCTGCAATATCACGTCTTACAACAATCAATATGTGGGAAATTAATTTCACATTTTTCATTTCATACAAGACTTTTTCCTGAACTTGTTATAAAAAAAAAAAGTATAAAAAAGGTATAAAAAGTATAAAAAACTGTTCCAGTCTTAAACCAATATTATCATTTACAGTCAAGTATTAGACTTACCTTATGCACACTTTTAGGGTTTTCAAGCCATGCATAGTACATTTCCTCCACATAACTTGAATTGCCCCCATTCAGGAAAGGCTCTGAGGTTCCTGATGAAAGATACCGTTGGCCATGTAAAAATGCCCTTCTGGCTATATCCTGCTTTTCCAGAAGTTTAGTGCCATGCCACCTCAGCACAGCTGCAAACGACTTCAGATGACTCATGTTTGTTTATTCAGACAGACGATCCAAGTCTATTAATAAGACAAAACCAAACTTAATCAGACAAAGAGACAATGAATTGCAGATACATTTAAGCCTCACAGTGAAAACTGATGTTTACAGCTACAGTGCTCTTCAACAAGGCTCAGGCCTAGGCATGTCTCATCAGAGTCAGACTTAGAGCAGTGGAATTGCTGCTGATGGCCATCCCCACATCAGCCAGTGCATCTCATAGCTTCTGTAACTCATAACATCCCCCTGGTCCCTGAAGCAATAACCACTTGTACCACACGCCCTGAGCCCCAGTTCCCTGGAAACAAAGAGTCTGCTAATCACTGACTTCTCTGGAGCTCTTGGAAACCCTCACTGCTGTCCCCCTGTTTAGAAAGCTGCAGCCTTTTACCAAGTCAAGCTGGGGTGGGCTCAACCAACAGTGTCAAACACGGGCACCATGGTTACAAAAAGCCACTACGTCAAATTTATGCCATGAGTAATAGAGCTGACAAAATAATTAGAAGCCTTAGTTAAGTGTTCATATTGACATTAGCCTTCAATCAAACAGTGTTACAGTAAGAAAAGGTTCAGGTTAATTTGCTTTCCTAGCAACATTTATCTTGTGCTTCGAATGAACTCTTATGAGCTTTGCAACAATGAGAGTAGATACCCTGCAATTTCGAACACAAAGGGAAAAACAATAAGGGTTGAATCTTGGGAATGCTGAATACTATCAGCTCCAGTGCTAGCAAAGGCAATTAGAGCTCACCTTCAAAACAACACCAACAAATGCAGCTTACCATAGTCCCAAAATAGTATTGTCTTAATGCTGAAGTTGCTACAACTGCCAAGGAAGAGCAATAATGTGAAAAGAAATTACTAGTTTCGTTTTCACTTTGGAAGTATTTGGAATGCTAAAAGAATATAAAGGGTAGGGTTAACTAAGAGGAAGTAAAATTCAGATTTAATTTCAATGTTCTCTCATTTGTTTTGTTGTTCACCTAGAGATGTAGTTTATTTGGTCACAAGGTAAAACACAATATTTTTTGTTGTTTGGTGTGATTAGTTGAACAGTTGCTTAAAAGAAACAAAAGTACCAAGTTGCCAAGTGAACTTCAGAGTGTTTTAAAACAACACTGTCACTTGGAGTCATAGAACAAATTTTAATGTTACCTATTACATGCTCAGTTCTTCACCTCTAATTCAAAAAATAATAGATACCTTGAAAATGTTGTAACATTTTCTGTCTATAAATCCCATTAAATTATTTTCTCACTGTTTCCCCTCTCACTCCCTCATTTCAAAAAACAAAATACATGGTTATAAACTCCTAAATTTCTGAGGGATGAGAAGAGCTATATTTTTCATCCTCCAATTTAAAAGTTAATATTGAACTTTAGAAAAGAAAATAAAGAGGCCTCTTACTAAATAAAAGGATATTACTGCTTGTTCTTCTCTGGCATCAGATTTTTAACTCCACATCTATTTTAAGAGCTGGTAATCGGATCCCTTTCCTAGTTGCTACCTTGAACTGCATCACCCCAGCAGTGAACTCTCCTCTATCACACCAAATTCCCTTGTCTCCACTTTCAAGACTTCTGCAGCCTTTTCGCTCTCATCCACCAGCAGATCTGACACGTAGCTCCTAACACCAGCTGCCATCATCCACTTACTGAACGTTCCAAACAAGCTCTTGTTCACGTTCTTCATGGTGCCCAGACACATGGAAAGTATTCTCCCAAAGCACCATCACTAAAACTAGTGTACAGTCCTCCTTTAAATCTATGAACCCCTGAAAATCACACACTCTTCTTTCTCCATTTGGCATTTGCAGCAAATTTGGCAACAGCTGGGCTACTGGTACACTGAATCCCTGGCCATCAGCATTATTTCCTAGCTACCTGTGTTCACTTGTCATTTCCCATTTCACAGATTCAAAGTTTATTATGACATTGATTTCCTCCTGTGTCACCCCATCTCTGATCAGGGCTCCGAGGCAACTGTAGGAACAGAAACACTATCAGCACCATTCTGAAAGCAGATTAAGTCCTGCAAAAGCTCAGAGTGACTGCAAGAGCACTGACAGAGCTAACACACTGACTGCATATATAATTCTCTTTCAGATGTAACACTATGTATGCATGATGTCATTTTGCAAAAATTGGTAAGATTTCAACATGTTATAACAGTAAGAACAGAGGTCACCATGGCACTGACAAGTTTATGTCTGTGCCCATTCTGAAAGAAATTATTATTCCACCTACCTTATTGCATGCAAATCTCACCCTCTACTACCAAACTTTTGCAGATACCTTGAGGGTGAACACTCATTCCTAAGGGGTTACCTACCCTCATTCAAAGTGCTTTGCAAAGACCGGGGAGAGAAGAGAACGAGAGGAACAGTTTTCTCAGTTTGTCATACTACAGTGGCAAGCTTCTTAAGTAGGGCTAATTTCACATTCTTTCTTCATAATACATCTGCCTGAAGAATGTGCGGCTCTTTCTTCTAGCAGTTAGTAAAGAACATACAGCAGAATAACAATTTGTCAGGGAAATTTGAAAATGGATGCAAATAACATAATATATAACAAAACCAAAGAGCTTGTAAGTGGTACCAGTCAATTCCCTCCAGATCCATTTAAATTTCAAAATGGGGTCAGAACCATATTTCAAAAGTAACTTACTGAATATGCAATCTTTAAGAGCTACAGTCACTCCTGTGAAGATACAAAGATCACTTGTGAAAAAAACTGTTACCACAGACATTATTCCTATCTCATGAAAAAGTAATGCATCCATTTTTACACATGTATGGGCGAAGTCACCAATCGCTCAATTCCAGTCTGATTTCATCTACAGATTAATATGACTCAAAAAACCTGACTTATTCCTATTTCTTCCTTTTGCACACACTGCTCTTCAGCAGAGATGTCAGCTGTCAGCAGCAAAACAAACCAGAGACCACCAGCAAGATCATAGACCATGCCAGCCCACTCAGCCTCGAGGCTGTCAGTCAAAAATCAGCACACAGGAGAGCAGGGAGAAGTTGGAAATAGTTAGACCTGTTCCACTCCACTATGTTTCCTAAACCAACCCTGAAATGAAAACAAGTGATTGGCAAGGAATGAAGCTGAGCTAAGAGCAACCTAAAAGATGGTATTAATTAAATCTCTACCAGAGGTGAAAAATAAGAAAGAAGCAGTGAACCAAAAGAACAACCTGATATTTAACGCACCAAAGCACTCTCAAAATGGTGGAAGCAAATGAAAGCCCTAAGCAGCTGAAAATTTCTGCAGCTGTTCTGTCTCAAGCAGCAAGTTACCTTTCACCTTGGCACTCCCAGCTCTAGAAGTGACTCAATGTCATGGGCTGTCTTGTGAATTATTCTACCCAGGTTTCTAGACGGTAGCAGAAATATGCGTAAAACAGCAAGACACTTCTGCTAATGAACTCTTTATCCTGCTTTTTTCAAAATCACTTTAAATATAAGCATGTTGCACATATGAATCATTATCCTCCTGGTATTGCCACTGCCCTTACTGAGTTTCTCAACACACGTGAAGGAAGCCCTGCTGCCAATGTTAACAAATGTTCTCTACGCACTGCAGAAGTGGTCATTAATAAGTTTGGTCCATATTTCACAAAAGCACTCCTTCATCCCACTATCATTTCCTCCTATATTCCACATACAACTCACTCCTGAAGCTTTTTAAGATTGAATAATTCTAATAAAATGAGACTGACAATGAAAAAAAATGGATGAAGATTAAATAAAGTTTCTCCAAAAGACTGTCACAGATAATTTAAACTAGAGATGCACGTAACATCCTTATTAAATAAGGCTGCTTCAGGCATATGTACCCCAACATGCTAAATGGTTCCTTTCCCCCCAGCACAGACATGCCATACGGTACAGGGAACCATAATTCTCCATCCAGAAGGTTGGCCTGGAGGGCAATTTCAAGGCCACATCGGCCGCAAGGTGCACACTTTAAACCTTGGCCAACAGAGGCATCTCAGTGCAAGGAAACAGATTTATTAGTGTCCCCCCGGAAAAAAAACGCCAAAGGGGTAACACCACCAGGGTACCACGGGGGTAACATCATCACCAGGGTACCACGGGGGTAACACCACCAGGGTACCACGGGGGTAACATCATCACCAGGGTACCACGGGTGTAACACCACCAGGGTACCAAAGGGATAACATCACCAGGGTACCAAAGGGATAACATCACCAGGGTACCACGGGGGTAACATCATCACCAGGGTACCAAAGGGATAACATCACCAGGGTACCAAAGGGATAACATCACCAGGGTACCAAAGGGATAACACCACCAGGGTACCACGGGGGTAAACACCACCAGGGCCCCAGAGGGGATGACGCCACCGCAGACCCCAGGCTACGAACGCGTGGTGAGGGAGCAGGGGGCAGCACCTGTGAGGGGCCGGGTTCGTCCTCCCGCCCCTCCCCTCCCCGCA